>JAPQNM010000023.1:4704453-4744453 GCA_029783475.1 Metacarcinus magister
ACAACAACAACAACAACAATAAGAAGAAGATTAACTGGAGCTTAACAAAAGAGTATCGAAAGGCGCCACAGATTCTCTCTCTCTCTCTCTCTCTCTCTCTCTCTCTCTCTCTCTCTCTCTCTCTCTCTCTCTCTCTCTCTCTCATAACTGACACTGGCACTTAACCCCCAAGAGAGAGAGAGAGAGAGAGAGAGAGAGAGAGAGAGAGAGAGAGAGAGAGAGAGAGAGAGAGAGAGAGAACAAACAGAATTAAAAATAAAAGAATCCCACACCAGACGTTCTAACAGTATATCCACCTGCACCAACTTTCCCTTCCCCCCCCCCTGCCCCCCCGTGGTGTAGTGGTTATCGCGCTTGTACACGAATCTACAGGCAGGGGTTCGAGTCTGGGTAGAAGCAGATGGCGTACAACTAGCCAGCTGCTCCTCCTTCCCCCCTGGCTGTGGGTCGATTAATGGGCACCTGGGAAGGTAAACTGTGGTAAGCTGGCCGTCACTGTGGGTTCGATCCCCTTGAGTGATGGTTTCAGCTCAAAGGATAAGGAGACGGAGATGGGGGCCGCGGCAATGTCAGGTAAGGTGATTGTAGCATTGATTCAAAGAGTTTATTTACATGTCTTGTCCTTTCTTTAAAAACATTAGATAAGATGTAGAAGTGTATGTTTGTTTACGTATATTTAACGGGACCGTAAGCCATGTTGCGGTAAAGGACTAGTTCCAGCGGCGGAAGGATTATTAAACTCACGTCCAGGGTGTTCTTGGGGTGGACGAGCGGAGGAATACACACTTACTTTACTGGGACTCAAATTATAATGAATAATGAAATGAATATAACAATGCGGTGGGTTCATTTTCCTGCTACATAATAATAATAATGATAAAAATAATAACAATAATAACAACAATGACAGTCCTTCGATACATTAAATTACACAATTCTTGCTTAATGCGATAGCACCATTAACGCTTATGAGAGAGAGAGAGAGAGAGAGAGAGAGAGAGAGAGAGAGAGAGAGAGAGAGAGAGAGAGAGAGAGAGAGAGAGAGAGAGAGAGAGAGAGAGAGAGAGAAAATCGATATTGAAATCTTAGAGCCGCTGAGTCCTTCGTAGGATAATACCTATAAGGATACATAAGGATATTAAAGTCCTATCAGACATAATGGCGGCACGGAAAATAATAGGCATAGGGGGGATTAAATTAAAGAAAATGGGAAGTGGAAGAATAGTTGGAGAAGATTATACATGGAGGAGAGGAAGGAAGATGAGGAGATAATTGGAGGAACTAGAGGAAGAGACGGAGAGAAGAGAAGACGTGTGTGTGTGTGTGTGTGAGAGAGAGAGAGAGAGAGAGAGAGAGAGAGAGAGAGAGAGAGAGAGAGAGAGAGAGAGAGAGAGAGAGAGAGAGAGAGAGAGAGAGAGAGTAAGGCAAGGCAAGGCAAGGCAAGGCAAGGCAAGGTAGGTAGAGTAAAGTAAAGTAAAGTAAGGCAATACAAGGTAAGGTAAGGTAAGGTAGGATAAGGTAAAAATAAGGGCGACAACATCCAATCCTTACATCCTTAGCAGAGCCTTGGTATAACTTTTCCTAAGGGCCTTGCAAGAATAGGTTACAGCCTTCCCTTGCGTCTAGACAGGACACTCGGAGCCTTCTCAACCCAGCCAGGACGTGATAATTGAATACAGGTCAGCAGCAGGATTCAGGAAACTTAGTTAGTTCAATAAAGTTTAACCCAGATTGCCGCGTTGCAAGTCTGTAAGTGCAATGGTGTTGTAACGAGGGAGGAGACAGCTAAGTGGACGGTGGTGGATGGTGATGGTGGTGGTGGTGGTGTACGAGGAATATTTCACAGTTCACTAACTCACTGCTATCACTAATCAATGAAATGTACCTCTTTGTAAATCATTATTATTGTTCCACATCAATTTTCATTAAAGAGTTAACACAATGACTCCATGAACTTGCAACATGTACGTTAATTACACATTTTTGCAATAATCACAAAATATAGACTGCAATACAAGATCATTTCCAGCAGCAGCCGATGGAAAGGTTCAACAATTTTTCCTAATACATACTCAAACGTTTTGCAAATACACGTTCATAATTTGTTGCAACATGGACAGTCAAAAAAAGTATTAATCTGCATCCAACACATTATTCAGCTAACATATTGATTTTAACCTTGCCTGTACTCTTCTGTTGCAAGCCAGTAAAACACAAGACAACCAAACCTAACCCAACCTAACGAAGCTAAGTCACCAGCTATACACAAGATAACCTAACCTAACCAAGCTAAGCCACAGCAACAGCAGCAACACACGCCACGCCAAGCCACTCGTCACATTAGTCAGACAGTTTTCGCAACCACTCGTTCGTTTGACTCACTCGCTAAATTGTTCACGGCTTGGCTAGGCCTGCAGGTGGCTCGCTAGTTAAGTTAAGTCGCAACCAAATTCAATTACATCACGGAATGCAATATAACCACTGAGCCATGCCGTCACTTGACACACACACGTACACACACGCACACGCACACACACACACACACACACACACACACTCACACACACACACAGTGAAAATCCGAACTGATTCCGACTGTTTAAAACTATTGGACAAGCATTACATTAGCTCTAATTGCCTTGTACATTAGTAGTTTCATAAATTCATGTCACCAACACCTTCCTAACTTAAACATAAACAAACTTAAACCATCAAACACTTTTTTTTTTTGTATATATATAACCAACCATCACCTAAGTTCACCTTCACACAAACCTAAATAACTCGCCTTTCTAATCACCTACTTACCCATTACACCCTCCACACATTTCCCTTCCCTACCCTAACCACATCTTCCACATAGCCTCCTCGTCCTATTACCCTTCCACATAACCACATAGATAACTCATCCCCACAGCTTGAATCCTGTCTCCCTTCCTTTGTGTTCCCTTTCCTATCCATCTGTTGCAGGCACATGGGAAGAGGAGGTAATATTAGGCTATTCATCTATTCCCTTTGCATGTTCACAAGTACGGTTCTATCCTCTAGCCTTTATCCGCTCTCCCAGTAATCCTTATCCAGTGTTCTTAAAAAAGTGTGTGGGTGTGTGTGGGTGTGTGTGGTGTGTGTGTGTGGGTGTGTGTGTGGGTGTGTGTGTGTGTGTGGGTGTGTGTGTTTTACTTTTCATTTCAGGTCTACTAGTGTGTTGATCTTTGTATCTATTGATAACCAAACCAATTTACCTGTCTATCAACACACACATATATACACACTTCTATGATACAAGCTCTCTCTCTCTCTCTCTCTCTCTCTCTCTCTCTCTCTCTCTCTCTCTCTCTCTCTCTCTCTCAGAGGTCAGGTCAGGTCAGGGGTAAGCGTGTCAGGCTTATAGTTGGGGAGAAGGACGGAGGGAGGGAGGGAGAGGAGGGAATAAAGGAGGGAATAAGGGAGAACCATAAATGACCAATCAATCTCTCCCTCCCTCACACGGTCCAGCTGTTCGAGAGAGAGAGAGAGAGAGAGAGAGAGAGAGAGAGAGAGAGAGAGAGAGAGAGAGAGAGAGAGAGAGAGAGAGAGAGAGAGAGAGAGAGAGAGAGAGAGAGTTCAACAGTACATAATATAACAAATAAATGCTGGTTCTTCATCAAAACATTATCAAATTCAAACACAACATACAGTAATATGAGTGTTCAGTTGCCTTCCAGCTAAATGCTCATCTCCTTCCTACTTTCCCTCCCTCCCTCCCTCCCGCGCTACCTCTCCCGCCACTCCCTGCGTCAAGTCACCACCAGAGGCGCCACCGTACAACACCGCCACCACCACCACCACCTTAACCACCATTTCCACTACTACTCCCACCATCACCAACTCAGCTCTCCTCCTTCCCTCATCAACTCGCATATCTCGAACACACTACTACTACTACTACTACTACTACTACGAGAGAGAGAGAGAGAGAGAGAGAGAGAGAGAGAGAGAGAGAGAGAGAGAGAGAGAGAGAGAGAGAGAGAGAGAGAGAGAGAGAGAGAGAATATACAGTTACTACTTCTATAATTACTACTACTTCCTTTGCTACCTCCGTTTTCTCCACATAAAAGCAGGAACAAAACTATATGTTATAACGAAATGTTCCAAGCAGATGACAGGTGGTTATTCTCTCTCTCTCTCTCTCTCTCTCTCTCTCTCTCTCTCTCTCTCTCTCTCTCTCTCTCTCTCTCTCTCTCTCTAGATAACACACACATAAAGACACAGACAAAGAATAATCAACAATGCATAAAAGAGATTAAAATAAAATATATATGATATGAAAAATAGAAAAACAGGAATATATGTTTGGTTTTTCAGTTGAATCCGGATGTTAAAGTTATTCTTATTCATAAAAAAAAATATTGACGTGGAAAATAAGATAAAATAAATAATAAAAACAATAGAACATCAAGAAGCGTCACGTTAGACTGACGAAGCGGTGACAATTTATTTTTATTATTATTATTATTACTATTTCTTTCTTCCTTTTTGTTCGTTTCGTCAATATATTCCACGATTCTCTCTCTCTCTCTCTCTCTCTCTCTCTCTCTCTCTCTCTCTCTCTCTCTCTCTCTCTCTCTCTCTCTCTCTCACGTGAATCTCATTAAAATCGTTGTCTTTTGAATTTTATTACCTAAAGGAATATAAGATTTTACGTTACCTGTTGTACTTCTTTTTTATCTTTGCACAAAACATTAACTCATTTATTCATGACTCTTAATACACGACTCTTCTTTTATTTTTTAAACTTTACGTACACATAAATTACCTATTACCTGATCGCTATTACCTGAAATAATTCAAACCTATATAATTACGTATCTTCTCTTTTATTCTCATTTCCCGCGCAAAACCTGAATTCATTTTTACGTTTAATGTTTAATCATTTCACACAAGCATTTTTTCTCCTCCTTTACCTCCTTCTCTGCTTTATCAAATGGGGTTCAGGTTGTCGTGTGTCCCTGATTAAAAAGATTATAAGATATGTTACTGTCTCCTTGAATGCCCTTGAACGTGGCTGTATTACAAGTCCTTAGATCGCTACTTGGATATGCAGAGCAACAAAACCACTCCTTCTCCTTACACACATACACACACACATCACTGCACTCAGCAAGCCAGCACTCAGTTCTTTCAGCACCCATTAAAACCTCAATACTAAGGGTAGGAAAAGCTTCCTCCTCCTTCATTTCTACCAGCACTCACACGGCATATTTTTTTTCGAAGTGCTTAGAGATACGGCAGTCGTACCAAGTGGTCATTCGCTATTCATCAGCTATTCCTACGGCCTGTACCTTATTATTCACCTGGTAACGCATCTTTCAAGTTATGTTAGGTTGATTATGTTATGTTAGGTACGGTTTGGTTCGGTTTGGTTAGGTTCGGTTATATAAGTTTTTTATATTTTATTTCCCAAAAGTTAGGCACGTCGGCTGCCGTACCTGTAAGCAATGCCTATTTTTTCTTTTTTTTTATCAGTAATAAAAATTTTCAAAGGAAGCATTTTTCACATGAATGTAGGTAGTAGTGTTTGTAAAGTCATTTCCACCGATAAATATTTAGGTACTAACAGAGATTCTACATACTTAAGTTACACTAGGATATTAGCATTACTTACATTTTGGGAAGTTAAACTTTTTTTTTTTCTCCCGGTTATAGTGAACGTTCAATATATTCTAATCACATGTCGGTTGCATAAGTTTTTCAAATTGTTTTTCATCGGAATTTTAAGTTGTTTTTCCTTCTTTTTTTTTGTACTTATTTCTTACGAATCTAAGTCAGTTTGGCAGACTTTCATCTACTTCTTCTTGTAAACATTTCCAACACATTTCCTGAGGACACGAAAAAGTTGTATGGTACAGCTTCCGGTGGCTGTCCGAGGAGACATAAGTTTTCACAGTGCCTAGAGGAAGAGGAAGAGAGAGAGAGAGAGAGAGAGAGAGAGAGAGAGAGAGAGAGAGAGAGAGAGAGAGAGAGAGAGAGAGAGAGAGAAAGAGAGAGAGAGAAACACACACATTACCGACTTTCAGCAATGCAACTTTAGAACGAAGACGAAGAAAAGCATCGGAATTAATTAAAAGGAAACGTTATTAATCAGCATTGAACAAACACACACACACACACACACACACACACACACACTAGACACCCATAAACCGTGGGGTACACATTTCATAAAGTTTTATAGGGGGGCAGCGCGCCACGACACATCACAGAAGCGAGTGAGTGAGTGAGTAACGAGCGACTCACAGAAATAATTGACCTCACATAGATGCCATTTGGGGACGCGAGAGAAATAAAAAAAACATTCTAAATCGATCAATCGCCAATATGATCTAAAGTTCTAAATGAATCAAGACATGTAATAACTTACGAATATATAAAGTGTGTAAAGTTTTGTTTTTCTTTACCTGAGCTTAATAGAAGGGTGATGAGCAGGGCTTTGATGGCCATCGCGACTCAAGTGAAGGTGAGCACAACACGAGATAGAGCACTGCGAGGTAAAGCTCCTTAGTGAAGCACAAACCACTGACTCCGAAGTCCTGAGGAGCGCGGCGGTCGATCTCCTTTCCCCACAATAGTCAAGTGACGACTGACCCGCCAAGCCGCCAACCGCTGCCTCTTCCTTCCCTCCTTCCTCCAAACCACCAGTAACACATTGTAATAATTAACCTTCATTTATTAATCGCATCTGCTTACTGTGAGCCGCTAGTAATAACCTCATGGGATAGGCATTAGTTTAAGGCTTTGGTTGGACAGTGTGGGTGTGATAGAGGCGGGCAGGCGGTAGCGTCCCTCCCCGGGGCAGTACGTAAGACGGGTTACTCAAGGGGATGGCGGGAAAAAAAAATATGTCAGAGCAGATGAGTTGCAGGGAATGGGAGGGTTGGGAGGCGACGTCCTAGGGAGAGGGTGAGGATGAGGGGTAGTAAGGAGGGTCAGGACGTATGATATAAGCAGGAGGACCTTGTAGGAGATCTAGGGAGTGACAGGTGGGTGCAATTCAGTGAGATATGAAGGAGGAAGATTAACAGGACTGGATATACTAAGGGATGGTGTAATTTAAGAAGAAACGAAGGGTACGGGAAAGGGTAAGTGACCATTTCTACCTTCCTCCCATAAGTAACGCTTCTGTATGGTAAATATAAACACTCTGGGTGAGGTAATGCGGTGTAATAAGTTAAGGTTAAGATTAAGGTGTGTGTTTGCCTCAGTTCATGTCATTGTTGAGTTGGTGAATGACACTCCCCGCGCCTTGCCTTGCCTCGCCCTGCACATGTTAATGAATCACACACACACACACACACACACACACACACACACACACACACACACACACACACACACACACACACACACACACACACGTAGGGAAGCACGTGAAGAAGAAAAAAACCACATGTTAGGAAGTACTGAATAGGTGAAAGGACACAGATGTAGGAAAACACATGTGCAGGGAATATAACACACACACACACACACACACACACACACACACACACACACACATACACACACACACACACACACACACACACACACACACACACACACACATAGGTACACATAGGTAGCCCTGCCAAGGTTCTGAGGTGCCAAGTGATCCTATTCTAGAAGCACCAAGTCACCAACAGCCGGATGCACCCAGGAGACCAGCCGGTACAACAAACACAGTCACCTTAATCCTTCGAAGATATGTGAGTAAACACTTATTTTCAGACAGTTTCCGAGTAGCGGGTAAGCGCGGCGTTTGAATAATTGTGTTCATGGTGAGGAAACGTTTGCGTGCAGACGTAAGTCTCTGCCGCTGCTGCTTCTATAATGATGATAAGAATAATGATAATAATGATGATAGTAATAATAATAATGATAATAATAATAATAATAACAGTAATAATAATAATGATAATAATAAGATAAAAGAAGATTGCAAAGGAATGACGCTCGCTCACCCTTTGCAACAATTTCAAAGGCTTCTTCGCCATCAAAAAGTTAACACAAGATGATGCGGAAAGGATAAGAAAAAGAGATACAAAACAAGTTCCTGCTTTTCCTGGAAATTCAAAGTTCCCTTTGAAAAAAAAAAATGTGAAAAAAAGCGAGTAGCTAAGCTCTAACAGAATAATTTTACGATGATAAAAGTAATAACAATTGCAGTGAAACCAGCTTTATCAGTCGTGTGGTTTTATTATACAAACAATTGAAGTTCGTCACGTGATATCCTGCAACAATCTTTAGCTTTACACTCCATAAACTAATATAGCTAATAGAAATAAACAGTTAAGAAGTTTTATATTCCGATAACATGAAGTAAAGCTACAATACACATCTGACATAATCAACACATATCCTTGTAAAGAAAAACAACACTTTATTACAATAATAATAATAATAATAATTAACAGTAATAATAATAACAATAATAATAATTAACTAATAATAATAATAACAATAATCCAATGTGCGCGTGTGTATGAGAGAGAGAGAGAGAGAGAGAGAGAGAGAGAGAGAGAGAGAGAGAGAGAGAGAGAGAGAGAGAGAGAGAGAGAGAGAGAGAGAGCGAGAGAGAGTTCGTGACATAGACATCACCAGCAACATTATTTTTGGACCAGACTCACTCCAACATCAATAATTCAGCACTTGCACCCAAACGGCACCATCAAAGCTTCAACTCGACCCACATTTTGAACACACACACACACACACACACACACACACACACACACACACACACACACACACACACACACACACACACCTAGAGGAAAAGTAATAAGAAAGAAGTCAAAAACATCTCGCCTTCACTTCTTCACCTTCAAGTTGATGTACTTTACTAAATTAAATTGTTTCCCCGCGTCGATCGGTGGTTCTCTCCTTCCTACCTTCCTCCCCCTAGGCTCCTCTCCCTCCCCCTCCCTCCCTCCCTTCCTTCCTCCCAAGTCAGGCTTCTCTCCCTTCCTTCCTCCTCTTCCTTGTTTCGTTGCCACCATCCTTCTCGCATACTAAACTGACTACATCGCTTACCATTACTAACCCAACGATAGCTCGGCAGAAACAAATAAAAAAATATATACATACATACATACGTAAATACATACACATAGGAACACTGCACAAAGGTGTAATAACGTAATCGGTACCTAACTTCGTTCCCTTGTACAACGCATCGAGACACCACTGAAATGTCACCAACTGCAATCAAAGAATCCAAAGTTCAATGTACTTAAGTCAAGGAAATATTTATAAAGTCCTCGCGTGGCAGCAGCACAAAAAAGTAACGCCTAAAATTGCCTTAAATTACCCTTGACTCGAGTTGTAAGTCACGCAGTGTAGTCAAAGGTTGTATCACTCACTTCATTCTCCCTCACGAATTCTAACCAAAAATTTTATCCTCATATGTAGACCTGTTATGCTTATTTGTTTATGTTGTCACTACTGCTTGCTGTACTTGGCTCACCTTATATTATACCAGGGTTGGACCTAAACCTATATTATATCTCCTGCCTTTATGATGGAATAATTACCACATATAAAGAGGTTGTACTCATTTTTATAAAGCAACACCCGTACTACCACTAACGAGTCCACTTGATTCTCCTTATAACGTGGACTGACACGCAAGAAACACATTAGGTCATCTATATTTCCTTCAGCTTTAGGAACTTTCTGGGTGAGGTCCGTTTCCTCTCCTTCCATTCTTACACTCCTTCATTCATTCCTACGTGCATTATGATGTAATCCTCCGTAAATAAACTACTAAAGGCTTAGATGAATATAAATAGAACTGACAAAAACATCCTATAAGCGTTTCCTGCATAAATGTTTCACTGCACGTACACACACACACACACACACACACACACACACAGGAATGCCTGCGAGTTCACCATTTTCTCGCAGTTTACCTGAATCGCCAAGAATCTCACAGGTGGAGGAACTTTTAGGGGTTTTTCCTCCCATGAAGCGAGTGGAAAGTTATGATGTTCCCGTGCGAGCAGGAGATTCTCACGAAGGTGTGTCAGATTAGAACACAACTCGTGGCTCTGAGGGTTGAAAGAAAGAAAGAAAGAAAGAGAGAGAGAGAGAGAGAGAGAGAGAGAGAGAGAGAGAGAGAGAGAGAGAGAGAGAGAGAGAGAGAGAGAGAGAGAGAGAGAGAGAGAGAGAGAGAGAGAGAGAGAGAGAGAGAGAGAGAGAGATCAGAAGGACTGTGATGTTTTATATTCATGAAATCAGAACATCAAAGCCAATTAATCATTTATTCGCAACGCAAGTGAACGTTATTTTCCTGACCTTGACTGTAGCACAAACAAAACTTGAGCTACACCTTTTTGTTTTGTCCTTGTGGGGTTTTGCTTAACAACACTTACGCCCCATAAGTGTTAGGTGCACAGAAGCTGCCTTGTGTAGGTGAATTAGCCTTTTGCAGCCTCCTTATTTTATTATATTCCTATGATGATGGCCAGCTTAGAGAACGCATTCCTTGGTTATTTCTTCCTCACCCACTTTGAAGGGCAGACTTGCTCATTTCCCTTCATGCCAATACTCACTTGATCATAACCTCACCTTAGGTTGAACTACACTTACGCCTTAGTCAAGATGAGCAACACAACGAGTGGGGAAAGAAATGAATATTGGTAAAATAATCACATTTTATTTGGAGAAAGAATTACCCGCACAGGCATCAAGCCATTACATTACAATCAGTTACAATATGGACACCTGCTGAAACACACACACACACTAGCTCACTGATAATGTCCTTGCAGTTTTTGGTAAGGTTCACGCATCAGTCCACACATTTACTGCTAGTTATAGAATCTCTTAATTTGATATTGAATTGTGCAGTTATTCCAACTTACTGGACTATAAGTATAATCAGATACATAATAATAAAGGTAACATTAATAACGTTAATAATTACTGACGAATCACATTACTTAATTGTCTGGGTAAGTTATTTATGTATAATGAATAATAATAAAGATAACAATAATAATGGTGCTCAGTACTGAGGAATAACATTACTTACTTGTCTTGGTAAGCAATTTACACCATTACTAATTCTGAGAAAATATGACGAACTAGCTTAATGTGAAATCATTAGAGAAGGAACGAGTGTGTTATAACAAACAACATAACACCATGGATCACATATTTCCTTTATAAATCCTAGCTCATTACTTTAAAAAAAACAACTTAGATTTTGTAGACAGATCTCATTTGTGGATAAAACTTTTCAATACAAATAACAATGGTAATGTATTCAAAGTGCTGCATAGCTTTTAAACAATAAAACCAAATCACGTGTAGGAGTAAACGAGTTAATGCAAATAAAGTAAAAGCTAGACACATGGAGGAGGCAGAGTAGTAGCCGATGCTAAACTATCTCTCCTTCGTTAGGGTATTCCAGTTGTTGTGGTCGGCCATCAAACCTTTCACACACACACACACACACATACACACACAAACATACACACACACACACACACACACACACACACACACACACACACACACACACACACACACACACACACACACATACACACACACACGCACCACTACTCCACTTTGAGCCTCGGGAAGAGTTTGTGCCGTGGTCCAAGGTTGAAGGAGGTGCCGCGGTAGTTCTGGTCCGGCTGTGTGAATCCTAGTGCCAGACTGGACCAAGTTCTGAGAGGCAGTGGAACGCCCAGAGCATCCAGCAGGTGTGTGGACAGCTGCGGCACCACCGGCAGCAGTGTCACACCAGCCACTCGCAGCACCTCAAAGGACAGCCGCAGCACCAGGTCCAGTCTAGGTTTGCTTGCCAGGTCCTTGGTCAGCGCCCACGGCTGTTCATCTTGCACGAAGGCATTGGTTTGCCGCACCACACCCATGGTTGCCTCAATGCCGTGGTGGAAGTTGAAGTGAGTGTAGTGACCAGCTACAGCCTCAGGGAGGGCTGCCAGCTGCTGTGCCAACTGTAAGCCAGCTGGTGATGCCTCCAACACCCCAGAGTCCAAGGGCGGCACCCTGCCCTCGGGGTTAAGGGACGGGGCGGTGCACCGACTCAGTAAGTTACCCAGTGTGCCAGCCAGCTCAGCATTAAGGGTGCGGACAGCCCCCACTCCACCCCAGGGGCTGTCAGCGTGGGGAGCACCGCCCCGCACCAGCAGGTACCGCAGCCCCTCCATTGTGTACTGGTCTGCTGCTTGCCTGGGGTTCACCACGTTGCCCAGAGACTTGCTCATCTTCTGTCCTCCAATGGTCCAGTGGCCATGGCACAGCAAGGACCGAGGTGGTTCTAAGTCCAGTGCCATCAGCATGGCTGGCCAACACATCCCATGGAACCTTAAGATGTCCTTGCCCAACACCTGCACATCTGGTGGCCACACCTTAGGTGTTGGGAACCCGCCTGCCACTGTGAGGTAGTTGAACAGAGCATCCACCCAAACATAAATAGTGTGTTGGGGGTCCCCCGGCACTGGCACACCCCAGGGTACTCGCTCCCTGGGCCGGGACACTGACAGGTCTGGCAGCTCCTCAGACACCCACTGTTCTAGCTGCTGCTGGAAACGCTTTGGCCGCACCCTTCCCTCAGCTCTGATCCAGCGCAGCAGCTCCTCGCGGAAGGCAGACATCCTGAACATGTAGTTGTCCTCACTGTGCCACTCCACGGGGCGGCCACTCTCGGCACTGACCATGGCAGTGCCGCCACCGGGGAGCTGCTCCTCCTTCACCTGACCCTCACCCAGGAAAGTTTCATCCGCCAGACAGTACCAGCCTTCATAACGGCCGCGGTACAGGTGGCCAGCGTCACCCAGTGCCCGGAATATCCCCTCCACTGTGGCATGGTGTCGCTCCTCAGTAGTCCGCACAAAGTCAGTGAAGTCCACATTGGCAGACACAAATAATGAATGGAAGTCTTTGGACACATTATCACAGTACTCCTGCACGTCACACCCACCAGCGTCGGCTGAACGCTGAATCTTGAGTCCATGCTCATCCGTCCCCATGGAGAAAATGGTGTGCTCCCTTGACACACCTTGCAGCTGCTGGAAGCGGCACGCAGCATCAGCCAGGAGTGCTGAGTACAAGTGACCTATGTGTGGCCGGTCATTCACATAAAAGATTGGGGTTGTAATAAAGAAGCTTCTTGGCCCCTTGCTGGCACCATTCCTTCCCTCACTGCTGCTGCTGCTGCTGCTGCTGCTGCTGCTGCTGCTGCTGCTGCTGCTGCTGCTGCTGCTGCTGCTGCTGCTGCTGCTGCTGCTGCTGCTGGCCTCTACCCTCAAGGAGGATCTGGTGCTGAGTGTCCTCCAGCCCAGTGTTCGGGCCGTGCGGCAAGGCACCAGCCAATACCCCGCGGCCATCCTTATCAACAAAGCACAACACTAGGCTCACTTAGGTGACACTTTAGTGTGGGTACCTTGCTTGCTGCACACACACATCACAGGTATATTGTGTTGCAGGTTTTGTTACCATTGCCCTGACCTTCTCTGTGAGTCAACAAGTGAAGCCTCTTGTTTTACGACACACTCAGACCACCACCACCGCTGCCTTCCACCTCCCAATGAGAATGGTCATCTTTAACTTACCTGCCTGAAAAGTAAGTTTGAAGTAAACTTTGGTTTATTTTATTCCAAATGTAATTATTCGTCATACAACATCTGTTTTGAAGTGAACAACAATTACTATGCAAAACAAATTGACATGAAGAAAGGTTAGGCATCATGTTTTCAGTTTTATGATATATTCATATGTACAAATGTCTCAGTATGAATTGATTTGCATAATGTACAAAAGAAAAGAATTATGCTTAAATTATCATATTATAAACTATGTGGGTAGATCATGGTTATTAATTGTCATCCACTATCTATAAGCGAGCACTTACGGCTGCCGTACCTGTAAGCTGTGCCTTAATTAAATCATTAGTTATGTACTTCACTATGTTCATAATAATTCATTCAAGTTATCAAAATAATAAGCTTCCTCCCTACTTTACCTTTACTTATCTTTAAATCTCAGCTTATCAAATTCTTAACAATATGTACTTAATCATTATAGTATAATCATGAATTATAATAAATAATAACAAACCTAACCTGCAGCATACCTTATTAAGATGTGAATAGTTAGGTCATAAATAAGTTGTCCGAGTCTGGAGATGAAAGTCGAGGCAGAGCATTGTTGGACTTACGGGATGCCTGGGGGGGGTTAATAAATGTTAATATAAATATCCCATATAATACATTTGCGATAACAAAAAAGAGGTATACAATGTCGGGATTTTAAAATACAATACCCACAAAAATTTGGATTTCCATCCTTCCCTCTTCCTTTCTTAATTAATGCGCAGGGCACCAGTGTTGGTGCATAACACGCACATCTCTCACACACACACACACACACACAGACACACACACAGGAAAAACTGGACAAATATAGATACAGAGACAGGACCGCACGAGTGTAGTTCAGACCCTGTATCCTACAACTAGGTAAATACAGGAGGGTAGAATTTCCAGCCTTCCGCTCATCACGGGATTGCAAGGTCACAAACCCTCGGCTTACTCCCGTACCTATTCTACTGTTAGGTGAGCAATGGTTACAGCGTTTAAGAAAAACAAACTCATTGTGTGTTCATCCGACCTGGGATCTCAGAACATCCGAGCCTAGCGTGCTAACCATTACACCACCGGACCGCTTACCTTCCTTCTTCCTTCCTTTCCCTCCCTAATACG
The DNA here is from genome assembly GCA_029783475.1 of Metacarcinus magister. Taxonomy (NCBI): domain Eukaryota; kingdom Metazoa; phylum Arthropoda; class Malacostraca; order Decapoda; family Cancridae; genus Metacarcinus; species Metacarcinus magister. The sequence continues at coordinate 4,719,210 of JAPQNM010000023.1, forward strand.
CCAAACCAGTGTTTAGGTATATTAATTTGACCTACCAACCTATACCCCCGAGGAACCGGCTGATCATAACATGCATTGGTTTGTTTACATTATAATGAACATTGTGTCTTTTAAACAGAGCCAAAAGACCAAGACCAAAATTATTACCTAAATGTAATATTAGGTTAAAACAGGCTACAAAAACTATATACATTAATAAAAAGTAAAGCTATTTACAATTCTATAATTATTCTAACACTATTGTACATAACAACTTAATGGCCACCCATTATCTACCTAGGTATTTAATTACTTACTTCGCTAAACACTTAGATAATAATTACATTACATGCATAATATGAACACAATAGCATAAATTAAATACATTTATAAAATTTAACTACCATTAATGTGTAGCCTATAATCACCTAGTCAATGGTGTGTGTGTGTGTGTGTGTGTGACTGTGTATGTATGTGCGTGCGTGCGAGTGTGTGTGTGTGCGGTGACGGCCATCTAAACACACATTGTAAAACCCAACAAAAACAATGATACGCCGGCTTAACTCTACATGAAACAATACAACCATATCACCCATCACCTGACACTGTAATGCCCCGGAGAGGGTACAAGGAAATGCGTAATATACCAATTAAAGGTGGCGCGGCGCCCCCTTCCAACACACACACCGACGCCCGGCACGGTGATGTGAGGGTAAGGATGGAAGCTGTTGTTCTATTATAAGGTGTGACAAGGTTAATGATATGTTGTTAAGAGCAGTTTAGGAAATCGGGGAAAATTATTTAAGGGGACACAGCCTTAAGTTAGAAAAACCCAGACACCACCACGAAAAGAAAATATTTTTTTTTACATCAAGAATCATCAACGAGTAGAACAATCTGCCAGAACAAGTCATAAACAGCAGGAGTATTAACACTTTGAAAATACACTATAACCGGCACGTTCACATTTTAATGAGAAGAAGCAAGCCTTACCACCCTTAGGCTCCCTTGCCTCTCTGGTTAAGCTAAAACCAGAGTCAAGTGTGATGATGCAAGACGTTATTTTGGTAAAATTTTACATCTTCACCATAATGGCATCTGTCTACGAAATAAAATAGCGTCTGCACCTCGTCTAACTCCCTACTTTTGGTCATAGAAAACATTTGATAGCTTCTATATTAATATAACCTAACCTAACCTAACCTTAACCTACATTGACAAATAACAGAACCTTGTTCAAACCAAACTAAACTTTACTTTTCGAAGAGAAGGTCTCACGGTAAACATTGAATATCTCACTAACTAAGAATTTGCGACGGAAATGTAATTAATAAAACCTCAAAATGTATCAGGTAATGCAATATTATCACCCTGAATTCTGTAGAGCATTCTGGTGAAGATATAAAGTAATACCGTTACTTTCATTAACTAATTTTCAGAACAAAACAGAATAATGTTGGCACACCACACAGCAGCATTGTGTGTATTTATGTTTATTTCCTATCCATGAATCACCTCCAATTGTATATTAAAAAAAGAAAAGGTAATAAATGAAAGGGACAGTTAGTTAAGAATACACATGACATAAAAATAATAGTATCAGAGTTGTCACAGCCATCACAGGGATTAAATCTAACTATAATTTTCTTTACGATCCCAACCTAACCTAAACTAAAGAGTACACGGTGTGGCCCAGTAAGGATATGTGACCTTAATCTCCTTCCTACTTGTAACCTAGCCCAGGAACACAGGCTGGGGGAGCTGTCACCCCCAACCTGCCTGATGCACATGACCACCCAACCCTGTCACCCTAAGTACTGGGAGCCATATCCCTTGAGACGAGTGTGTGAGGCTCAACGTGGCTGTTGTGTCTCACTGTTGGTTTTGTGCAGCGCCCTAAGTGTACTCTGTGGCACCTTAAGTGTTCTCTCGCACCCTAAGTGTATTTTATGGTTATTATGTAAGACTAAAGTGTACTGTATTTGTGGCCTGGATGTATTTCAAGCAAAGAAACACCTGGAAAATAATATATAATTTTGTGACCAGCTCCTACCGTGCAGTAGAACACAATGTTAGATGTGGTCATTATTATTATCATGTATTTTTGCGTTCTTAGAAGGAAGAACAAAGATTACGAGGTAAGTATATAACAGGTGAGATTTGTGTTGCTCAGATCAGGAGGTGAACCCTATAATTGTTTTTTTCTTTATGTGCAATAAGTTGGTGAATCCTTTTCCTTGTCAACACAATAATTAGGATTCATTATCATTCATGTCTGTTACATTCTGGTGGAAAAGTAAAAATTTTCTGAAAGCAACACAAAAGAGAAAATAGATTAATAAGAACATAAGAATATCATAGGATATAGGAAATAATAAGAATATAATGTTAAGAAATAAAAATAAAAGAACAAGGAAGCTACAAAAGGCCCGGAATCCTGTCAAAACCTAATATATATATATACCATATTTTTTATATATGAAATTATATGCATTAAAGAGTCCGTCTTGACCCTTCCCCCCCCCCTCCCTAGATGGACTGGGTGGTGTTCTGTGTGGCACTACTCCACCTGGTGGTTGCTCCCTTCACCAAGGTGGAGGAGAGTTTCAACCTACAGGCGTGCCATGACCTGCTCTTCAAGGGAGTTCATCTTGAGGAAGTAAGTGTTGAACAAAATATATATGTATATATTTATGATATTTTTTCTTTTAATATTTAAGATTATTAGAATGATGTTAATGAATGTTATAACACTACGTAGTAACATTAAATTGAAATGTGTTTGAACTCTTCATTATAAGTGAGTACCATCAGGTAGCTGTAACCTTAATGATTCATTCAAGCGAGGACTTACATCAAGACTAACCTTCCTTTTGAAATAATGATAGATTAATGCCATAACGTTCCATCACCAACCAGATCCACATCACAGCTCATTAAACAGAAAATATAATATGCTATACCTTACTAGTGCCACATAATTATCCACTACTCATTAGGATTTTTTTTTTTTTAATCTTTATTTATTTTTATTTACTTATTTATTTATTTATTTATTTATTTATTTATTTATTTATTTTTTGTCTTGCACCTGTGACTGGTAATGAATTGTTTGTTATTGCAGTATGACCACCTTGACTTCCCGGGTGTGGTGCCAAGGACCTTCGTTGGACCCATTGTGGTGTCGGGAATCGCCTACCCATTTATTGCACTCTCCAGATTACTAGGATTCTCTAAATTTTTTGCCCAGTATGCCGGTAAGTTATTCATTAGATTAACTTTGATCTGTAGTTCTTACAGGGTTGGAAAAAACCCGGGTTTTTTTTATAAAAGAACCCAACCCAGTGGGTTTTTTTGTTTATTCTTCATATTTATATGTAAATCAGTTTAAACAAGCATTTAAAAAGTAATCTAAAATGAAATAAAAGGTTTGAAGTGTTATCTGAAGTAGTGATGGAAATTCCGGCTCTTTTCAGGGAGCCGGTTCTTTCGTTCACGTTCACTCAATAGAACCAGTTCTTTTGGCTCCCAAACAGCTCTTTCAGCTCTCAAATACTTTTTTTTAAAGTAGTTTCACATATTCTGTTTATAACCTTTATAATTTATTATATATATATATATATATATATATATATATATATATATATATATATATATATTATGTATGCAGTATATCTCACACACACACACACACACACATACTATCAATCTTCTTTCGTTATGCTTTATATCAAAGTAACAACTAGAACATAAGCAAATGATACCTTGAACTTAAGCTCAAGATTAAAAGAAAACCCCTGTTTGATGTTATTTATATAATTTATATATTTTCTTTTTTATGTTCAATAAATATTTTTAAAAAACCCAAAAAATCCACTTGGACCGGGTTTTATTGAGTGGGTTTTTTTGGGTGGGTTTTTTCAATGCTAACCCTGAGTTCTTATGAAGCAAAACATGCTTGTATAGTTTTGTTACAATATGTTACAATACTGTTTCGATATCTGTTTTAATTTGTTTTCTCTGATCAGTGCGAGGTGTGTTGACAATAGAATGCATAAAATTTCTTGGTTATTTTCTTTATAAACTCTTTCCATAATCTGTTTTAATTTGTTTTCTGTGATCAGAGGCGTGTTGACTGCATAAAGTTTTCGATTATTTTTATAGACCGTTTCCGATATCTGTTTTAATTTGTTTTCTCTGTGATTAGTGCGAGGTGTGTTGGGGCTGCTGGTTATCCTAGCATGGAGGAGGTTCCGCAAGCAGGTGGAAGAGCACTTTGGACACTCTGTCACCATCTGGTTCACACTCATCACAGCCTCACAGTTCCACTTCATGTACTATTTGAGCCGACCGTTACCTAACACATTTGCCCTCGTTTCAGGTAAGTCAAAAACTACCTCATATATCTATCCTTCAAGTTTATCATATGTTTATTTTAATCATATTACTTATTTCTAGCGTTTCCTTTTAAGACCCAACTATTGTTTATGGCTGTTTTCATAATAATCATTTGCATTATATATTAATGTGGCATTTTTCCATTTCTTTTTACCACATTTTCCGCAGCACTTCTCGCCTTTTCGTACTGGCTGGAACAGAAACACGCTCATCTGATATGGGCGTGTGGTGTTGCGGTGTTGATATTCCGATCCGAGTTGTGTCTTCTCCTTGGACCAATGCTTCTGGCAGACTTGTCAACACAGAGGCTACAGCTCCTGCCGTGAGTCACATACACGTAACGTAAAACTGGTATTTTAACGTATTTCTGTACATATATTGTTTTAAACTTTCCTTGTATGTAAAAGCGAAATTTAAATTGAGTGTAAGAATGTTAATGATGCTTGTCTTAACATTGTACAGATGAAATATTGATTGAAGAGAGAAGACAACATATAGTGTTTTTGCAGCCTTCCATAATTTCAATGTGACCAGTTTTCAGGCAAGTAAGGCATTTATAAATACTTCCATGTACTTGCCCACTAAAGGGATTTTGGAATTTGTACCAATTACATCCAAACATTTCTGCACAGCTTTATGAAGACTGCCATCCCTGCCGGACTGTGTTGCCTCGGCACCACCATAGCCGTTGACTCCCTGTTCTGGGGCCGCCTCCTGTGGCCTGAGGGTGAAGTGTTCTGGTTCAACACCTACAAGAACCAGAGTGGAGCTTGGGGGGTATCCTTTTCGGGCAAACTGATTTAATACCAATTTTATATTACACACAGAGAGTAACTTCTTCATCATTGTTTCATGTCACACACAGAGACTTCCTTTACGCATGGGATTGGTTCGAGATCAATAGATTCATAGTTTTTTATAACACCTTCTACTACACTATAACATGACAAAGATGTGAGGTGACCCAGTAAACAGATGCGTACATACAGCCTCAGGTACATGATCACAGTGTTTTTTCCCAGTGTATTGAACAAGTGTCTCCTTAACAACACACAGAGTTCTCCCATCCTTTGGTATTGGTACTCGGCACTCCCCCGCGCGATGGCCTCCAGCCTCTTCCTTGTGCCCTTTGGTGTGGCTCTAGACAAACGGCTGCAGATCCTTATCACCCCTTGTGTTATATTTGTCTGCCTCTACTCCCTCCTCCCCCACAAGGAACTCCGATTCATTATGTACATCTTCCCCATCTTGAATGCTGCTGCTGCTAAAGCTTGCCATTTCTTGTAAGTAACTGAATGTGAGGCTGTGTGGGTTTGTTTTTATCTGTTTTCCTTCTTCAGTGTTTTTTTTTTATCTTTTCATTCTTCAGTCTTTTTTTAATCTTTTTTTCTTATTCCGTGTTTTTTTAATGTTTTTTTTTTCTTCTCTTCGTCTATTTTTTCTTGATTTTTTCTGGTTCAGTGAAATCTTTATAAAGAACTCCATGATCAATATAGATCTTAAGAACCTCTTTCTCAGATATTTGTTTTCCATTTAACAAGTTCCACTATTCATCATAACAAAAGATAAATATTAAATCACTACAGATTCCATTACAGGACGATTATTTAACGCTATACGCTACAACACATCATTAAAAACTATATTAATTCTCCGTCTTGGTTGAAGTTGGGTTGGACGTGAAAAGTCTGGGACCCGTCAACTAGTAGCCATTGGATGTGTGCTGCACCTGATAGTGAATTCCGCCTTCACTACACTCCTGCTCACCATCTCGGCCAACAATTATCCCGGTGGAACAGCCATCATGAGGCTTCACAAGATGGTCCCAGAAAACACGAATGTAAATCTTCACATTGACAACTTTGCTTCCCAGACTGGAGTGTCTCGCTTCACTCAGCTTAATGACCACTGGAGGTAAGCTTGATGTTATTTATTTTCTATTTTTTTATTTATATTTTGACATGACATCATCTGGTTAGAGATTAGTCAATATGCAGGTCTCATTATCTCGCTTTTTCTTTTTTAGTTACAATAAAACGGAACATCTCAAGGCAGGGAGTAAGGACATGCGGTCTTTTTCCCACCTTCTGGTCGAGGCTAAATCCAAGTACTCTTACAACCTGAAACATTACACGTCCTCCCATGAAGTGATATCCTCAGTGGAAGCATTCTCACACCTCAGCTTCAATTACCACCAGTTTCCACCCGTCAAGGTAGCTATATAATTCATAACTATTTCTCATTCTTGTGTTTTGATTCAAATTAAATAACTAAACTACGCTATATAATTCATAACTATTTTTCCTTCTTGCGTTTCGATTCAAATGAAATAACTAAACTATGCTATATAATTCATAACTATTTTTCATTCTTGTTTTTTTTACTATACGGTGATGCAGTAATGATATTCACAACACAACAGAAACATACTGTATAGTTAATTTAATGCTTCCTCCACAGGTGAGAGTGAAGCCAGCATTATTCATCTTGAAGAATCTTGAGGAAGGCAACATAGACTGGTCATGGATGCAGAGCGACCAGGAAGATATTGAGGAACCCGAGGAAGTGATACAAGAGAGGGAGTCACCTAACCCTACAGCAGCGAGTGGAGTCTCAAAAGACGAACTATTTCAAACCGTAGAACCCAAACAGCAGGAGCAGTACCTCTTCACAAAGGCAAAAGAACGAGAACTATATGAGAGCCAGATGCCTTACATGGATGGCAGTGAGGACGGAGAAGATGCAATACAACCAACTGTCACTGAAAAAATAATGGAAGCCGAGACTGAAGATGAATCACACCATGAAGAATATGACGCTCCCATAGAACCAAAACTACCCGAGACTGGCTGCTTCAGACCCGAGGGAGAAGGTGAAGAGGACATTCCTGAAGTGGCAGCAGAGTCTGAGATCCCCCAAAGTGTACCTAGCAAGGAGGAAGGTAGTCTGACAGGAGCATGTTCACAGTGCAATGCAGGTGATAACAGTGTTCCCGACACCTTAGCTTCCCACAGCAGTGATATTAGGAATGAATCAGATGTTAGGAAGGTAAATGATGTCACTGCTGAAGGTGAAAGTAGGATAAAGATGGTAGATAGTGGAAATATCAATAATTCAGCTGCAGAAAGCAAGTCAATTAATAATATTTTTACAACTAAAAAAGATTTGGATAACACACATGATAAATCTGCAGCTGAAAGTGACTTAGTGAGTGATAGTTTAGCTGTTAAAAAGAAGAGTAGTGGGGAGGGTGACCAAGCTAATCTGGATGAACCTAATACTTCAAGTGATCAAAATTGCATCGATAATGTCCATATTGGTGTTGGTATTCAAAGTAATTCATGTAATAAAATCCATAATGACATGGCTGAACAGAGGAGTAAGGTAAGTGAAACAATGGCTCAGGTTCATGATAATGATAAGGAAGATAATGATGATGATGATGATGATCATAATAATAATGATAATGATGAGGAGGAGGAGGAATATGAAAGCACAGATCACACAAATAACCAAAATAGTGATTTATATAGCACAAGTAAAGATAATGATATAGATCTGAATAAAGGAATCAATGATGAATATGATAGTGTTATAAATGATGAAGAATTAGATTTAGGTAATATTGAAAGTATTCCAGATGACTGGATGGTGAATGATGAAAATATAGATAGTGTAAGAAATTTTATGAAACATGATATTATTGTGGATGAAAACAAATTCATTGGAGTTACAGATGTTGGTATTGGTGAAGACGATAATGATGATGATGATGATGATGATGAAAGGATTAGTGAAGCAGACAATGTTGATGATCAGAGAGATTACGAAGACATTTCTCAAACATTTTACGAGACAGATGAGGATATTAATATTCCACTGGATGTTGAATATTTAGATAGTAAGGAAGTTAAGATATCTGATTTTGATGATGAAGATTTAGTTAGTAATTTAATTATTGATGAAAATACCAGCGATGAACAAATGAATGACGAGGAAATTTCACTTAATGATAAAAATACTATTTATGTTGATGATGAATATTTTGTTGAATATATTGATGATGATATAAAGAGTGATGTTGAGAATGTTGTGAGTAACACAGAGGATGTTGATGAATTTAATGACTATTTTTATGACCCTCGAATTGTTATTGATGTCACAGATGATGAAAATTATCATGATTTTGAGAATGATATTGAAGATACTGATGATGAAAATATCCCTCTTTTAAATAATGAATATATTAATGATATTCATGATGAAAATATAATTGAAGATCATGATGAAATTGTTTTTAGTGACACATATGATGAAAATGTAATTGAAGAAACAAATGATAATATTCTGATTGATGAATTTGATCATGAATATACGATAGAAAATAATGATGAAAAATTAGTTGATGTTAATCATGCAAATATTGTTGATGATACAGATGATGAGAATATAAGTATCAATAAGGTGGAAGGTAATGAAAGTAATAATTTAAATGAGGTTAAAAGTAAAAGTGTTGGTGATAAAGATAATGAGGATATTTTCACTCACAGAAATGAGAAATCTTTGTTAGATATGAAGAACACAAAGGAACCTGAAGGAGGAGGTGAAAATATTGTACCAAACAGTGATCATTTACAAGCCACTGATATCACCAAACCAGCAGAACATGACGAAGGTGTAGTAGCAGTTAATGATGAAAGATATGAAGGTGACGATAATAATAACTTGGAAGCCCAAAGGAAACACACTAGTTGTAAAATGCATTGCAGCACAGTTGACACAAGTGACTCTGATACTAATGATGGTGAACTTATGAATGACAAGGTGAAGATGATTAATAATGATGATGATGATGATGGTGATTTGGTTGTAATAGATAGTGCAGCTGATAGTGTTTTATCTCTCAAGGACGATGATGATGACAAGGACAATACTGTAATCAAGAAAACTAGAATTGTTAGTAACACTATTGATGATGTTGAGGAAGAATTGACTCCCACTCAAACCAAAGATAGTGTTGATGATATTAAAAGTAGTAATAGTAATAGTTACACTAGCAATACTGTGAATGTACATGACTGTATTAATAATAGTGTTCCTGAAATTGATTCAGAGTTGCCTGAGGACCAACCACAAGAACTGAAAACAATAACACCACAAGAAATCCCTCTTGAACACACTCCAACTGATGACCCAAGTGAGGAGGAGGAGGGAAGGAAGGGAGGGAAGGAGACGAGGTTTGTAGAAGTGACAGTAAATTTAGAGGAGAATGAACCCAGTGCAGGAGTTAGTGAAGTAAGTGCCAAACACACGTCACCTCAACCTCAACCTCAACCTCAACTAACACCTGGGCGTGAGGAGAACGAGGATAACTAAGCATGATAATAACTAACTATAGACTGGTTTACAGTTTGTTGTAAAGAAAGTCATACTGCAATTTCCTGGACATTCCATAGATATTAATACTAATCACTTTGCATAAAAAGACATAATTAAGGTAGCTACTTTAGCTGTACATTTTTTTGTTTTGTTTGGTAAAAATAGAATTAGGAAATAATAACAGGTTTATGCTAGTGTAGTATACTGCTTGAAATATAGTTGTAGGTATCTAATCCAATATCTAGCAATAGCATTATATTAGTGAAGCTTTAAAGTATTTCATAGGTACCAAATATTGTAAGATTTGTGAGGTGTCCTATACATACTCATTATAAGGACTAGGCATTTTAGACTTAGAGGATTGTGAATTGTGCTCAAGTAACCAGACAGTGGAGGATGATATTGGTTCTGCTACGCCCATTGGATATCAAATAAAATACACATCCCTTTAAAATGTCCTCAAAAAACTTGAAAATGCTCCCTCTAGATGAAGGTGAACATTATAACCTTACTAAATCACACTTTCTGAGTCCAACATAACATACGAGCCATCCATTCCCTGTAGCTGTAGCGGCACAAATAAATTAAAGCTTTTGAATTGTCCAAGAAGTTGAAGTGTGACTACCTTAAGGAAGACTCTTGGAGTGTCCTATTTCGTCCTCAGCTCAGCGCATGATTAGTGTTGTCGGGTTGACTAATGCCAAAAATCCCTTGTTGATGTATTGTAATTTTCAGGATCTTTATAGCATTGCAAATTGTGACACATGCATCGCCAGAACTTATATATAGATTGAGACGCTACTCAGAGTTCCAATAAAAGCATAGTATGTTATAAAGATTGAAAATTATGAATGCAAAACAGTGATTCTTTTTACTGCACTTTTGTCCCTCCGTGGTGAGCACCATAATTTTCACCTCCACACAGAGTACTTAATAGCGCTAGTGGCCACTGTGTTGGTCCGCAGTGTGGCCGCTGGTGATGCATCCTTGCCCTGGCGCCCATTGTAATACCTCTATGCTCCTTTCTATCTTAAGCTTCAGGAATAAGAACACTTTGGATGTATGTATTTCCCTCATTATAAAAAAAAAAAGCATTATTGTAATACTAATTTAAAATTGTTTTATAAGCCCAAACTATTCTCATGTTACTTTGTGTAGGAATAGAATGCATTTCATTAATATATGCTTGTAAGATTTTCATAAACTCTCCCTTTAGAAAGTGCCTTGACAAATGTACTAAAAGATATTTTGTTAATAACGTGTAAGGCAGTTCATTGTTTGCATGAATTTTCATAGAGCTCAAAAACAAACGCATATGCAGTCAGTCTTCTTAAGGTTAGCAATTGTTGCCAAGAAACATAAGTTAAAAACCTTACTTTTCTTAAACACTAACGGTGAGGAAGGAGAGAGTGTGAGGCAAGCCATGTGTTGTGTTGTGTAGTTATGTCACATGGGTCCTCCAGCCTCACCTTCCTCACCCACCAGTGCTCAGCCCTCTCTGTCCTTACCCCTTACCCATCCATACAGGTGATGGGGCGGAATGGTCACTGGTGTGGGTAAGGCAGAAACATAACACAACATTCATATTCAGGATAAATACTCCCTCACTAATTCTCTCTCCCTCAAAAAGTGGTGAATGCAAGTTGTGTTGCGTTGCTGCCTCACCCTTGTGCCAGGTTAAGAGAGGGTGTGATGCTGGAACACCTTGATTGCTCGCTAAGCTAAGCTATGTAACTGCTCATAGATATTGTACCTGTATGTACTTCCAAGGCATTCCTGTCTCACACAAAATCTTAGTTGTATTAACTTATTATTTATATTTTTTCAATGAAATTGTATTTGTTATTTTAAGATAGTAACCCTTTATCTTGTCTAAATTGAAAGAACACATGAATATGATGTCATATTTCAACCTATATTTGTATAAACTGGTCTTGTTTATTTTGAAGCTTTAATATTGATGAATATAAAGATATATTAATTCTTACTAGGTCTCAAATTAATGTTGTTGTTTTTTTCAATTACAGTAAAATCTTGCAGTATGAGTGAACCATTGTATGAGTAATTAGCTTTACGAGCTGCGGCTTGTGAGTATTTTTGTCTTGGAACATCAGTGGAAATCCACAGTACGAGCGAGCTTCATAACAGCTGCCGCTATCAGCACTGAGCTCGCAAGCACTCCCCCCACAACAGTAACAGGCTCTGTTTCCACAGTTCACATGTTCATCTCTTTGAGGAAATATCAGGATCGTTTTGTTCAAGTGATTTTTCTCTATTTCGTGCGTTTATTGGCATTATTTTGTGCTAATTAATTGTGTTAGCTATGAGTCTGAAGAAAGTTAATGCAAAGCACTAACATGGCAGAGGAGTGCATGTAGTGGACTTAGTAAGCCAACTGAACTGAAGCACGTCAACGATCTGCACTTTTTTTTATTTTTAAACCCATAAAAAAGCTTTTTTTGGGGTTGGGACGGGTTAAATATATTTCAATAGGAAAAATTGATTTGTAAGACAAGTAAATTGCAAAACGAGCTCCGTCTTGGAACGAATTAAACTCATACTGCAAGGTTCTACTGTGTATATATATATATATATATATATATATATATATATATATATATATATATATATATATATATATATATATTATCCCTTAATCAAAATACATGTTTAATCATACCAAACCCATGACATTGTTCACCTTTGAAATCTTCCATTTTTTAAAGTCATGATTAATCCGTGGATGAAACTGTTATTTTATGTTACAGTAACTTGATGGACCGACTGCCGACCTCCTCATTAACTGTATGCTCTGTGAGTGGCAAGTGTGTGTGTATGTGTGTGTGTGTGTGTGTGTGTGTGTGTGTGCATGTGTGTGTATGTGTGACAGCCTGTAACATAGCATGTGGTAAGTGACAAGCTGTAATGTCCACTCAAGTTACCTAAGTTGGACCCTGTGTGATATTACTATGACAAAAAATTTATTGTTGAAGGTTGTTGTATGCTTTTCCCTTTACCCTTGACCCAGTTGTTAATTAATACTTAAAATATCTAGACACTGCTAAGAATAGTGCTAACACTAATACTTTAGGTAATTCAATAATGAACCCATAACCAGGTAGTGTAATCAAAAGTTGAATAACATAAAAATTCTTATTCTAATTACAGGCTAGAAAACATTTTTTTATTGCCAATTAGAAGCATTAATACATCTAGTCTGTCGTTAGCAGTAGTGTGTAAGAGTTGCCTTGTGTTAGGTTGTGTGTGTGGTTGATGATGCATGAAAGGTGGTGAGGTAGTACTTCACAGTTACACTATTATGACACACTCCTAACCACTATACGGTATATTAAGACTGGTATAGTAGAGTTTGTCAGGCAAAGACTTCACTTGGAACCAAAATATCGCTCAACTGCTCCATAGGTTTTTCTTTTTACTTTTTAAAATTTTGTTTTTGATCCGGGTTGTTTGAACACCGAGGTTCCACTGTATTTACTGCACTTGATGTCAATAGGAAATTATTATTGCAGGCAGACTAATATGTGTAGATGTCTCACCTAAAATTGTTGACATCAAAGTATGAATGGTAATGCCTCACATATTACATTAGGTAATAAGAAAAAGTGAAATAGAAAAAGGCACACAAGTAATGATAAGGAAAGCAAGGAAATTAACAATTCAAATTATACATAATGATGCAGCTTGACAAACTATCATCAAATGACAAAAACTGATTCAGAACAGTTGAAGTTGCCTTTCAAAGATGACGAAGTGAAATGCTCTAAGGTAGTCACTTGGCTGTACTGAAAGGCAGTAAGTCATAGCACCTTTATATTGGCTGCAGCAGACTTGAAAATGGTTGCTGGATTGTGTGCTAAACCAACTTACTCCACATAAGGGAACCAATTTACAAGGGTCATGTAGAAGGTGAGTGTGTATTAAGTTGAGATGTAAAGCAGGTGTTACCAGGTATTAATAGGCTTGTACTATGAAAGAACATAGGAAATAGTTAGTGCCTTAATGTCAAACTCAAAGTAGTGATTATAAACAACACTTTCGTTTGTATATTGAAAAACGTAATATATATATTCTCGTTTCAGAATGATGATGATGATGATGATTCCTGGGTTTTGCCTTGGAAGATATTAGAGAAGATCAAGACAGTTATATGGAACATTACATTATTTTGTTTCTTATGTTATGCCGGCATGTCATTATACTGACATCAAATAGAGCAGGAAAAAAAGGTTGAAACATTCTGGAATCAAATAAAGGTTAATTTACTGTTTCTATTCATAGTATAATTCTATAAATTTCACAGATTACTGAATTACTTCTCAACTGTTTGATTACATAGACCCAATATTCTAGTAAATACATCATGATCCCCTTAAAATGTTAACATATAGTATATGCATTCACCCCTGATCTGTGGGATAATTTTTTCTTCCAAAATAAGCTACACTCATTCATGTTAAAAAATTTTCTTCAGATATTTTCAGCCACGAAGTCAGAGTGTATTGTGTTGTGTTGTAAAATTTTGACAGAGACTTTTAGAAGCATAATAATAGGTTGTGTTGTGATAGCCAGTTAGTGGTTGTCTATATTTGGATCTTCTTGTGATATGTGTTGAGATTTAGATGAAATAACACAATTGTGACGTGTTAGTGAGATGTATGTGTTCACCAGTAATTGTCTGTGTGGTGCCACGTAACATGGTGTGCTACTAGGAGTGGTGATAATATAGGCTAGATATTGGAAAACAAGTACAAAGGTGTGCAAGTCAGTATGGAGTTATATTCTACGTAAACTATTTTCAATGTTTTAGTTCAAATATCTATAAATCCATTGCATACGAATACATTATTTGATGAAACTTTTCTTAGTCATTAATTCATGTTCAAACACACTAATAAATTTTTTTTGTTATTGGATAAATAAAGTTAACTAATCCGTGAACAAGACCTACACCAGACTACTTACAATATTAAAACTGACATTGCTTACTGACTTTCCTCTTACATTTTCTATATTCATAAGTCGACATTAGCAGACAATTGTACCGAGGTAAGTTACTGCAGCTAAGTTTTGCCGGGAAGGAGTAGCAGTATCTAGTAAAGTTTAGTATGTGTGCACACCTTTCATTAACTCCATTCACACACACACACACACACACACACACACACACACACACACAGACAGAAACGATGTCACCCTTAGACAGGAAGCTGAAATACGTTAATCAGTCCTTGACGTCAAGGGTACAGCTCAATTTTTTGTTTATTTTTATTAGTGAAGGTAAGTTACGTAAATGTTCAATATTTTCCTCCTGTAGAACATCATACTAAACAAATTCAATAGTAGATACATAAGAGAACGAAGACATATGTAGCTATTATTTATAGGCTACCACTATGTCTATTTTTTAACATATCAGTCCTTCCACTATAGCTAATCGGGATGATATGTAGATAAGGTTAGCCTACTAATTTTGAGGCACGTATTATTTTGCTTTAACAAGTTTCCGGAAGTTGATATATATTGCATGATATTCTGTAACCTTAATTTTATCTGACATTTAAGTATTAACCTCGGGAGAAGACGTTAACTGATAATTGATATTGCCACACATTGAGCACCCATTCTGAGCACGTGATTACTGAAAACAAAAGGTTTTATTAATATAATCGAGGACCACATTGCATTGATAACTCCACATATACGACTAGAATTAAGGTAACTTATGGGGCAACACTGAACAAAGGATCGTGTGGGTATGTTAGTGTTATAGTGGGTGGTAACACAATGTTTGTTGATTATAACGAGGTTACCTACTTCAATGAACACCTCTACTTATCTTTACACCACTACACAGAAAGGAAAGATAAGAAGAAAGCTTCACGCCACTACGTACGCCCACACTTCCGATACGGAAATAAAATAAAAACTAAATTAATAGTTTTTTTTACATTACTCACTTGAGGAGGTGAATCACCTTGTTGTTGTTACATAAGAGAGAGAGAGAGAGAGAGAGAGAGAGAGAGAGAGAGAGAGAGAGAGAGAGAGAGAATTACAAATACTCAAGTTAAAAACCATTGCTTGAATGCTTGCTTCCCCTGCGTGGTGTCACAATCAAGTCTTGTGAAACATATAAGGAAATGACGTTACTACGTACATACAGATAACAGGCTGCTACTTTGGCTTGTTATTTGCAAGGAAAAAGTATCTACACCGTATAAATCTTGTTTTGGAATGATATCTACATAGTAAAAAGTATTATAACATATATATATAACAAAGAAAATGTTAGGTTAGGTTTGCCTAACCTAACCTCTAAATCGCATACTAAAGTAGACGTTGGTTCTATTGAGCTACGATGAAATTGAATTGGAAAGTAATTATAGATGTAGGAGCGTAAAGTGTTATGCGGGCGGGCTGGGGGAAAGGTGGGCGGGCGGGAGGCCGGGCTGGCAGGGAGGCCGGGCTGGCAGGTAGGGGGGGAGGGAGGGAGGGAGGGAGAGAGAACGAGAAAGAGCAAGAAAGAGCGAGAGAAAGCGAGCGAACTATATAAGGAAAGTTCTCGAACAATTAGAAAAACGAAAAAAAAAATAATCACCCTACTATAAATTTCTTTCCTACCTACAAACAGAAACACACAAATACCTTATAATCCAAAGGGGGCGGCGTTCCCTCGGTGGATGTTCTGGTAGGGTGGTGGGGGCGCCGCGCCACACACACATGCCAGGGGCGTGGAGAGATCCCTGCCCGCCCTCTGCCCCCCGCCCACCCCTGCCAAGACAAGGATGGGCAGGAGGCATAATGACTACAGACTCCACGCCCCTGCCAGGCTGTGACGCAACGACCCTTGTAGTAGTAGTAGTAGTAGTAGTAGTAGTAGTAGTAGTAGTATAGTAGTAGTAGTAGTAGTAGTAGTAGTAGTTATAGTAGTAGTAGTAGTAGTAGTAGTAGTAGTAGTAGTAGTAGTATAGTAGTAGTAGTAGTAGTAGTAGTAGTAGTTATAGTAGTAGTAGTAGTTATAGTAGTAGTAGTAGTAGTAGTAGTAGTAGTATAGTAGTAGTAGTAGTAGTAGTAGTAGTAGTTATAGTAGTAGTAGTAGTAGTTATAGTAGTAGTAGTAGTAGTAGTAGTAGTAGTAGTAGTAGTTATAGTAGTAGTAGTAGTAGTAGTAGTAGTAGTAGTAGTAGTAGTAGTTATAGTAGTAGTAGTAGTAGTAGTAGTTATAGTAGTAGTAGTAGTTATAGTAGTAGTAGTAGTAGTAGTAGTAGTAGTAGTTATAGTAGTAGTAGTAGTAGTTATAGTAGTAGTAGTAGTAGTAGTAGTAGTAGTAGTAGTTATAGTAGTAGTAGTAGTAGTATAGTAGTAGTAGTAGTAGTAGTAGTAGTAGTAGTAGTAGTAGTTATAGTAGTAGTAGTAGTAGTTATAGTAGTAGTAGTAGTAGTTATAGTAGTAGTAGTAGTAGTAGTTATAGTAGTAGTAGTAGTAGTAGTAGTTATAGTAGTAGTAGTAGTAGTTATAGTAGTAGTAGTAGTAGTAGTAGTAGTAGTAGTAGGAGTGTAATGGCGGCAGCTGTAATATAAGAACAATCACATTAATACCACAATCAGAGAGAGGGGAGGAGCAGTATATATATATATATATATATATATATATATATATATATATATATATATATATATATATATATATATATATATACATCCTGCAATGTTCCACTAATTGTTCTCTAAACCAAACAAATAAAATAACAAATAAAAGTGTAATAATGTAAATAATTACCGATAAATTGTCGTCATGGCGTCTTTTCCATAATGACACAATGTGGTCACCTTATCTTGCTTCCATTATTACGGTAATTCATTATTCACAACACATATTCTATACTCAATCTGATCACTAATTACTCGGGATTATAATGGCGGTGTTAATAAATATGTGAATGTCTTCATGGCGCCGATGATCGGTGATTAAATAGAATATATAACTATTTTTCAAAATGGCGGACATTCGACGCGACAAAACGTACCTCAAGACGGATTGTCGTACTTGTGAATTTCAATTTATTTATTTCATTAATTATTTAGTTCATGATTTAATAAAATGTTAATATATATTAATATAACATAAAAAAAGATAATAGTTGTAGGTAATTCATTTTCATAATCTAATTTAATATTAATTTATATATTTTCTGGAACCCGTGGACGTGGCCCCGTAGCGACCACCACCACCACCACCACCACCACCACCACCACCACTTATATCACCCTTATATCACCTTCCTTAATCAACACACAAATCAGTACATAAATAATGACGTGGAAGTAATCTCAACACACCAACAAAATAACAGATTACAAGGTTATTAATTAAGGTGTTAAAATTACCTGCCTGCCTGCCCGCCGCCATCTTGTATATAAATCCCTAATTACCACTATCATCCGCCTTCCCTCGCACTAAACACACTAATCATCACTTAAATTAACCTTTTTAACATCTACAATATGTTATCTTAACCTAGAAGTCATTACACTTATTTAAAGTATAACAACGTGTAAGTTCCCTTCACATACCTCTACAAGCACGTCCTGCAACTCCTGCTCTCGTGGTGTCGCGTCTCCAAGTGCTTTCCAATCACGGAAATGGATGACACTTTCGTACGCTTCGAGAACTAGTGTCGTACTTGACTTATTTCATTAACTACTTACCTCATCATTTCAGGAAAAAATTTGGTGCATATATATTTGTATTTAATAAGTGAACCCGTGCAAGTGGACCCCGTAGCTCAGCCACCACCACCACCACCACCACCACCACCACCACACCACCACCACCACCACCACCACCACCACCACACCACCACCACCTGGGATACAGAACAGTGGAAAAAAGAAGTACAAGAAAAGTCAAGTCTACAAGTATATAAGCAATGTAAGCCTAACATTAGATCAGAAGACCAACTCTATGACAATACATCAGCCTCAGTGATCCTCTACAAAGCTAGAACAAATAATCTTAATCTAAATGACAGAAGACGCTTCCAGAATGAAGACACAACATGCATCATGTGTGGGGCAGCAGAAGAGAGTCTGCAACACTTCCTGCTGCGCTGCTCGAGCTATGGGAGCCAGCGCGCCGCAGCACCCGCCTTGCAGCAGCCCTACCCGGAGGAGTGCAGCCTCACCCTGGGACACTTCCTCTTTACCAACAACATAACATAACAAACATGTGCTCTACCAAATGTGGAAGACGAGGGAAAAGAAGAAAAAACAATAACAATGACACCCTAGAAGAAAACACCGCTTAGGAGCTGCCGTTGCAAAGGCTATAGCTCCACTATACATCTACATCTACTCCTCTACAACACAGTCACACTCCTCCGTCACGCTGTCTCCTTCTCCCGCTCTCCCGATCTCCCATATTTCTCTCTCTCTCTCTCTCTCTCTCTCTCTCTCTCTCTCTCTCTCTCTCTCTCTCTCTCTCTCTCTCTCTCTCTCTCTCTCTCTCTCTCTCTCTCTCTCTCTCTCTCTCTTACATATGGAATTGTATATAAATACGAATGTTAACTATACCCATACTTTATTTTTTTACAGTGTATGGAAAAAGGAAAATATACGTAACAGTATCCTTATTATGGAAATGAGAGAGAGAGAGAGAGAGAGAGAGAGAGAGAGAGAGAGAGAGAGAGAGAGAGAGAGAGAGAGAGAGAGAGAGAGAGAGAGAGAGACAGAGAGAGAGAGAGGATTATTTGAGTATTAAGATGAAGGACGGGTCACTGGAGGTCAGCCAATGACAGATCCCATGAAAAAGGAGGTGACATATGTCGCCTGATTCGGTATTTTGGTTAGGAAGAGTCTGGTATACTTTCCCTGCGATCAGTGTTAAGGTTAGAGAGAGCCTTGTACAGATTCCAAGGGATTCAAGTGGCGGTAATATGCACCAACAACATTATTTCCCTGATAACAAGATAACACGCTCATGACAAATAAGTGGTTATTTCACCAGGTTCAGTAACCACATTATTACAATCTGAGACTTACGAAAACGTTAAAAGAAAAATAAGAGAATGATTCATCGAAAACGTTGAAAGAAAAAAAAGATTCATTGAGAAAGATCGATGTATTTTGCGTGATATTATATTATCTTCTGGATGGTAACGGGTGGAAGGGAGGGTAAAGTGGCAGTAGTGTACGTCATGATTGCCGTATTACAAAAGGAAGATAAAGATAAGATAAACATTGTCTTGAGATTTCACTTCCTCATAGCGTAACAGTATACCAGTGGCTCTCAACAGACACCATTACTAACACTCTCATCTCTCTACAACCTGCATTGCACGAAAGTTAGAGGCACACCCAGACAAGGTAAGAATTAAGGGTAAGGTGGAGGACACAGTGCAGTGATTAAGTTGACCTGAAAATTAATAGTTATCATGAAAGTGTTAAATGTATGTTGCGTTTTATCCTTCCGCAAAACAAACAAGATCGACTGTAAACTATTGGCATTATATATCTTGGAGGGAGTTTTAGCCTATAATATTGCGTTTCATCATTAGTATCTCCATTTTTTGTGCAAACTTATTGAGAACTGTGAGTGTATCAAGCATAAACACTTTCCATATGGCAGGCAATACCTAGGTACAATGGAGCTCAATGTTGCAGATAAGAGAGGTAATGGCGGTGCACAAATCTGGCTGCTGGCTTACTCCGCTGCTGCTGTTATTCTCCGTCCTTGGTGCAGCAGCTAAACATACTCCATGGCAAGGTATGTGTATGTCTATGAGTTATATGGAGATTGTTTGTTTTTTCTTTGTATTTATAGAGTGAAGACAATAGTTGGGGAGGTGGAAGGAAATGACAACGAGGGATGACTAACATTTGTTTCCACTTTGGACAGTACCAAGTCTTCGTGTTTCATTTCCATGATAATAATTGTACAAATACACTATAATACACTGTTCAATCCCTCTTGGAGCTACTGTGTGTGTGTGTGTGTGTGTGTGTGTATCGGCAAGTGTTCGCAGATGCCTCACACCACGTTTACTTCGGTTCAGAAAGCCGAGAAGAGAATCAAATCCCTTGCGATCTTACAATTATCAAAGACCATTAAGAAATGTAATAAAATTCACTCATTAAAATCCTGAACGAAATTTTTACTCCAAAGTGGACATTTGTGGAAGTGTTTATTATTTTATTCAATGCGCATACATAATTTCTATGTATAGTTATGTGATTGAAGAGTTCATCAAGCAATTCATTGTTTTTCGCTTTCCTCAAAGGTAATGTGGAAGTAAATCAACTACAATTTATTTATCGGTCTGATCTAACCCGCTAAACCTCACGACTATGTATGTATTTTATTTTGTTAGTGTCTGAAATCCATGAAAACTACAAGTCTTACGTCTTGGACCACCTCGCCGCTGCCTGCCGTATCTCAAAACAGGAAATTACTGCTTACCTCACATAGATAACACAAATGATAAGGAAAATAAAAACAGGGGAAAAAAGATAATAAGAAAAAAAAGCGTTCATAATCTCAATATAACATTAATGGTTTCCTCATGTTCATTATTTCTTCAAATTGTCTGTATATTGGAGGGAGGCGGGAAAAGGCAGCATGTAAACACTTGACTTTCCTCACAGAGAAGTCCTATATTCACCCCACCCTACTGGAGGTGATGAAGGTGCCCGTGGGTATGACACGACTGTGTGTGACGCCCACGGATGACAACACGAAGCTCAAGGTTCGACACACAGACGCGGAGGGCGGGAGGCAGGAGGTGGTAGTGAAGAAAAAATTACTTGCCGCGGACACTCTCATCGTATTGGAGATCGAAGTGGCGGGAAATGACGCTGATAAGGTGAGTTAAATGTCTTGACGTTGGGAACAGTAAGAGACTGTTAATTGCCTTCCAAATGTCACCTACATGCACTGCTATATTTATGGTTATTACTCATGCGACCAAGGTACTTTGAACACAAGCATGTCACTCATCAAACGACTAATTAAATGCACAGAATCTGAAGAAATGGATAAAAAGAGTAACAAATAAAATTACATCAATGCGCATTCTCAGTGCAAGGTAAGCGTGTGATAGTTGATCCTTCCCTCCAAACCCACAGGCCAGTCTCAGCGTGTGGCTCAACGGGACGCAGCTACAACCTACAGATGGCGCTCGTCGGCCGATCACCTCACCACTACTGCCTCCCACTACCCAGCTGCTGCTTAAGGTAGGACGCTCGTGTAGTACTGAGAAGGGCGCTAACTTCTTTTGCGTATACAGTTTTCCCTATAACCTATACCTTACGCTTGTGTCAGGAGCATTAAGTAAGTACATTTCATGGTTCCTCAACAGGGTACTGCTAATATCACAGACTGCACGGCGGATCAGGAGGAGAAAATCGTCCTGAACAAAGAACCCAGGGTGATAACGATGGCTGTGACGGAAGGGAATGGAGGAGAGGTGACAGAGGGACAAGAAAAAGTTACAGAGGGACAAGGAGGAGAGGTGACAGAAGGGCAAGGTGGTGAGGAAGTAGCGTCAACGAATGCCTTAGTATCTCCCCTTCCCAGCAGCACCAGCGCCAACGTCACCGATGAAACAGAAGGTTAAAGTCGTCAGGTTATTGCTTCAGTATCAGTTCATACAGTGTCGTGGATCCTGCCATTATAACACAGTTCTCAATGCATACCTTCAGTCGTGGAACTTCTCTTTACACCATTTGTAACGACGTGGAAACTCACTAATCCACAATCCTCTTCACAGTCACCTTAACCAAGTAATTTTCTTTAATGTATCTTCTCTGTGGTCTCTTGCTAAAAATATTGACATTTCTTTAAGTTCCAGATTCTGAATCCGGCAAAGAGGATCCCTGGTGGAGTTTCGTGCTGGTGCTGGGCAAGGTTGGGGACGTGCCTGTGCTTCTGCTGCTGTTGGCGTGCCTGGTGGTGGGAGTGGTAGTTGGCTGCATCTTAGTCTGCCTGTGCTCGAAGGTCTGCCAGAAGCGTCGCGTAAAGTACCTGCCTGTGTCAACTCGGAGAACGCATTCTGGCCACCTGGCTGGTGATATTGTGAGGAATCCCGACTTCTGGGATGCGCTCAGCAATAAACAACGGAGCTCGGGTATCGGTAGCGCGTATAGCACCCTTAATACAGACAACGGCAGCTACATGGGCACTACAAACAGTCACGGCACCGGTACAAGGCCTGTAGGGAGCGCCAATAATTCAATGGATCGCAGCACAATTACCCAGACGCACATCGGTGTAAACAATCTTGGTAGAGGGGTGACTGGAAGCCCCAGCACCTCGATCAACCGAAACCGCAACAACAGCTCCGGTAATATCCTCAATATTCCCAACGTCAACGGTATGACGCGCTCCAGCAGCAGCAAGAGCACCGGTAGCTCGGACAACAGGGACGCGGACCGCAGTCCCATGCTTCTTCAAGACAATAGTGTAGGGCGCACCTCCAGCAACAGAAGCACCAGCAGCTCCATCAATCGTAACACAAATCGGAGCCCCAACATCCCGTACACCAAGAAACTAGGGTTCTTAGCCGGCCATCAAGACACTTCGTTGTTACAAGATCCCGTCAATAAACACTGCGGTTTGGACGAGGATTCCGAGGACGACAGTTACGACAGGCCATACATCAGTTCACCCATCGTAGCAGAGAACTACTCCGTCCCTCATGTGAGTTCGACACAGCCCGTCCATGTAGAAATACGCACCACCGCCTGCTCCACAAATGATCCCAACGCACAAGTTCCTGTGTTCCAGTTAGGAACCGCCCGCTCCACCAATGATCCCACCGGACAACAAGTTCCTATGTTCCAGTTCGAGACCTTCAAGAAGTGATGATCAACGACAAAAACTGGAAACTATAGAACATTTTTTTTCTTCTTTCTAGTCGGTTTGAATAGAGATCTGCTGATGTTGAGAATGCAGCTAGAGACAAAGCTATATAGAGACACTGATCCTGATATATAATAGAACGTAGTTAACCATTATATATTATCTTATTAAACTTCATATAGTATTTATTTCATCGCCTCGTGCTTCATTCCTTCTGAACGCCACCTAAAAATACCATGTAGAAGAAAACTCGCCTCTGACCCTCCTTCTCTACCTTACACACACCTCCGTCCCCTCTTCGCTTAGGAAACAACATAAGGAGTCTAGTTAAGGAGGAGAACGGACATATTTACGTGGTGTCTGACTGCTTGGTCTTTTATCTAATCTCATAATTATCAAGGCTATGCATGTTGACGGGTAAGTACACACTGATGACACACGTTTCATGATATCAAGGAAACGATTAGATTGCCGCCTGAAGGTTAATGCGAAAGTTATCAATCTCTTTAGTTACAGACAGGTGGTATGAACAACCTCCCCCCGCCCGCTCTTTTCCTCTATCAGAAAAAAAAAATATTGTGATTTAGTTATATATCAAGCCAATGTAGACTAAGTATATAAGCGACGTGCTCAATTGTGTTATTTTGTTTTCCATTTCTGTAATAATAACCTTTGCTATACCCAATCATTCCATTGTTGAGGTAACATAATACAGAAAGGATTGTTCATCATATATTGTATACCGTAATAAAGATGATATTTATATTTTTGTATTTTGGTCTTTGAATTCTTCCATTCCTCTTGGATCGTCACGTGACAGGCGATAATCCCAACAGAAAGTTCAAACTCCTTAAGAAATACTTCACAAGAACACCTAATGTGATTTCTTCATTTGATAATCTGACTTAACATTCTCGTAAGTGGCATTCAAATAACCTACTTAATTCTAGATGACTTACTATTTGTCTGTCCTTCATTCAGTACCTAAACTCAACTCCATACAATCCAGCATTCGTGGAGTCTCGTATCGTAAAGTATCTTGGTAAATTGTCCCTTTTCATGCTAACCCTACACAGAGTCCGCCTCTCTTATAAACTCACTCATGCAGGATGATTAAAGATTACACACACGCCTTATTCTCCTCCATTAACTGACCTTCCTCAATCTGTAACACTCAGTCGCACTATTTATTCGATATTTTCACGGTTACAAAGTTTTATTACTCCTTAGCACACTTCCTAACTGCTTGCCTTTCCCCACCCTATCCTATACTGTCCCCTAACCTAACCTAACCTACCCTACCCTACCCTGCACTGTCCCTCTGCTACGCCATACAAAACTCACTACTTATTCATATCCATTCTGTTTACCATTCTAATGAGAGAAAAAAGAAAAGGCATAAGGCCTTATTCTGCACTTTTACCAAAGTAAACTCTAGAACACTATTATCCACTGCTTCGACAACTTCAGAATCACCTCAACGACTGGAATTATATTGCTCGCTCTCTCTCTCTCTCTCTCTCTCTCTCTCTCTCTCTCTCTCTCTCTCTCTCTCTCTCTCTCTCTCTCTCTCAAACACGCAGGAGAGCAAGCCAAACATTGACACATTCGTTA
>JAPQNM010000023.1:4746953-4776953 GCA_029783475.1 Metacarcinus magister
ATATATATATATATATATATATATATATATATACATATATATATATATATATATATATATATATATATATATATATATATATATATATATATATATATATATATATATATATATATATATATATATATATACATATATATATATATATATATATATATATATATATATATATATATATACATATATATATATATATATATATATATATATATATATATATATATATATATATATATACTATATATATATATATATATATATATATATATATACATATATATATATATACATATATATATATATATATATATATATATATATATATATACATATATATATATATATATATATATATATATATATATATATATACATATATATATATATATATATATATATATATATATATATATATATATATACATATATATATATATATATATATATATACATATATATATATATATATATATATATATATATATATATATATATATATATATATATATATATATATATTCCTTCCATTTCATGTACTGGGCAAGTAATTTAGCCATTTCGTGAAGCTTGTGGTCATTTGCTCGATTCATGAATGGAGTTATTTCTGTTGACAAGTTCCTGAACTAACCTAACCTAACAATAATGATAGTGGTAATAACAAAAAGTAATGATAGTAATAATAATGATGATGGTAATAATAATAATAATAATAATAATAATAATAATAATAATAATAATGATAATAATAATAATAATGATAATAATAATAATAATAATAATAATAATAATAGTAACAATAATAATAAAGTAATACTAAATATAAAGATCCAAGAAATTACCTAACTATTTCTAGATATCCAGTTCGTGAATAATGAAATAGAATCTAAATTGTAAACTTCAATGGCTTTAGCAATCTGTCTTTCACAATATAAAGAGCCTATCACATTAGAATAAATCAAAGAATGTAACAGGGATGCCAGAAAGCAGAAAACATACAACACATAAACCCAACCTTCCAGCGTGTTTCCAGCAAATATCTTCCACGAGGACAGTCTGTATATGTCCTCAGCAAGAATGAGAAAATAGTGACATACATAACATAGCACAGGTGAGCATAAATATCACTAAATGTCATCTGTCCAATTAGAAAGGTACTCCATGCCAGGTATCGTTGTCAATTCTGAATATAACGCCCCACCCAAACCTTATCAACCACAGTTTTTATCAGTATCTTGTGAATAACCAACCTGTGTGCCTGAATATGTCTAACTGCGGAACAAGTGCATGGAGAGCCGGAAAGAGGGCTAACAGTACTCCACGTAGCTGGTTCCTCTTCATTCTCCTCAGCTATGTGTGTTTCATCAACTTATTATCACCAACACTCGCTAATGAAAGTACGTAAGAGTCATGCTTTAAACATACTTTTTTTTCTGTTATTTAGAATGTTACTTGTAATCTCCACCACACTCTATAGTTTCGTCTAAATATTTTCCTTTTGAATATTTTCCCATGGAACGAAATAGACACCTGATACTTTTTTTTCTGTTTTTGAGAATGTTACTTAGTTTCATCTGAATATTTTCCAATGGAGCGAAATAGAAACAGGATACTTTTTTTCTGTTATCGAGAATGTCACTATGTATCTCCACCATATTAGTTTCGTCTGAATATTTTACTGAATATTTTCCGAAGGAGCGAAAACAGGCACTTGCTACTGACACCACCACTGAACTGATACA
The DNA here is from genome assembly GCA_029783475.1 of Metacarcinus magister. NCBI lineage: Eukaryota > Metazoa > Arthropoda > Malacostraca > Decapoda > Cancridae > Metacarcinus > Metacarcinus magister. Next base: position 4,748,693 of record JAPQNM010000023.1, read on the forward strand.
ACCAATCATTCCATCCACGGCAGGAACAACAATCGACAACCAAAGAGCGAAACTACTTGAAAAATTGACCAACAAGGAAATGAGCAAGTGTTTGAAGCCATTGGAGTCGAGCAGCAGATTCATGTTGTCGCTGAGGATGTATGTGAGGCCGCTTGGACCAGGCAGCGACAACTTGCACATGGCTGGTAAAGTCGACGTTCATGATGACTTGCCGGTGGGGTCAGGCTGGTCTAAATTTCGCTACCAGTACACCTCTCTCGAAAAAGAAGTTAGTAGTACTGACTTGTGTGGTGGAATAATATTAATAGTATTAGTATTAGTAATATTATCATTTGCAGTAGTAGTAGTAGACCCCCCATCATTATGTACTACAAGATTCGTGTTAAGTTCCGCTAAATCCATTCCTGATTCTTGCCGAGCTCATAATCTTTCTACAATCACTGAAATTAACTTCAACATGTACTAATGAGTCAAACACCCCTTCCTTCACTATCATAATCGTACGTAGGAGGAAAAAAATTACCTTATCTACAATATCAGCAACACAAGCAGGTATATATATATATATATATATATATATATATATATATATATATATATATATATATATATATATATATATATATGAAATGATTAACATACCGTTTGAAAGACTTTGTTCAACTCTTAAAAAAAAATATATATATATATATATATATATATATATATATATATATATATATATATATATATATATATAAATAAGATAGACTAATACCTAATACATACATACGAAAAATTGATAAACTAAATTAGATAAAACAAAAGTTGTAGATACACACATATATAGAAAAAAATTGATAAATAGATAAATTGCCAGATAAGCAATAAGACAAATCTAGAGAGATATAGATAGGGGAAGATAGATATAGACAGTCAGATAGAAACATGTAACAAATGTATATAAGCAGAGATAAAGACAGTAAAAGATAACTGGATAAACAGACAGACAAACAGGTAGATGAATAAACATATATATTTAGACAGATAGAATGTCAAACAAATAGATAAATAGAGCAAGCGAAAGTAAGTCAGCCAAGTATACACTGGTTTTCACTTGCACCTTTACAGATCATCCTCAAAGTGTGGGTGAACGACACTGAGCTGCCGTATATAGCAAGTCGCAACTTTTACATCGAACGATACGAATTCAACAATGTGAATGTGTATATGCAGGTACGGTATGTGTGTAGTATACAGGGCCTGAGCTACACTCGTGTGGTCTTGTCTCCGTATCAATATTTGTCTAGTTTTTTTCTTCAGTTGATGTACATTCTTTGCCATTATCACCTCTTCCTTCAGTCCATTCCAAGTATCTATACTTCTTTGGGGAAAACTGTACTTTTTTTGTATCTTTTAAGCAAATTCCTTTTTGCAATTTTTTCTTGTGTCCCCTCAAATTTCTAGCCTTTCCTTTTCTTCTCAATATTAGGTGTGTGTTTGTGTGTGTGTGTGTGTGTGTTAAAGTGTATATGCAGGTACGGTATGTTCTATATGTATGTGTGTGTTAAAATCTCCGTTTCTTACCAGTTTTTTTTTCTAATACTTAGTATATCATAACCATGTTTTACTCAGATATTTGGAAATAAAACGATAGAATATACTGAAGATTAACAATGAATATAACTCAAAAGAACTGAATCTTAATATATACTAAACCTGAGTTATTTCTTCTTAACTTAAGAATACAAGTGTTTGATGGCAATATAAAGTTACTATTGTTGTTTGCATTCTTCTAGGGACGAATGGAGATGTATGATGGAGATGAGTGCTCTCCACCAGCCTCCACCACAGGTATGTATTCTCCACACTAGAGTGCCATGCTTACCTGCAACGCCTGGCACTCTAGGGTAGGAAGCACCACTAAAACACCTACAAAAAACTTGTACTTTATTTGATATATGATCTGTGTTTGTGACATGTAAAAGGTGGGATCTATTTCATCATACATCCATCTAACTTTATTTTTTATTCAGCGACATCAATGCTGAGCTCCACACAATCTACCTTGAAAGAAACATCCATTCCTGGGTCCCAGAAGTCTCCTGCTAACAACACCTCAACAAACCCTGACTTCCACACCATCACCACCACATCTGAATCTAAAACAAACACAAGTACGATTCCAATTTGCATCACTCTATACTTGGATCACGTTTCAGACAATCCGTAGCATGTGATGTAATGTAGTTTGGGGGGATTTGTATAGGATGAATTGTCGGTATCTGTGGGTTGCTATATTTATTGAATTATTATTAAATTTACTTACCGCATCATAGCCCGCACCATAACCTTCCTACTTGAATCATCACAATTATTTGCATTATCACCATCACCAATACCACTACCAATTCACCTTCACCACAACTACCTTCTCCTCCGGCATCACCATCACCATCCCTATCACACTGACAGTCTTTCTTCCTAACCTACCTTGAAAGGAGAATCCATCCCTGGGTCCCGGAAGTCTCCTGCTAACACCACCTCAACAAACCCTGACTTCCACACCATCAACACCACATCTGAACCTAAAACATGCACAAGTACGATTCCAATTTGCGTCACTCTATACTTGGATCACGTTTCAGACAATCCGTAGCATGTGATGTAATATAGTTTGGGGGAATTTGTATAGGATGATTTGTCTGGGGTGATTTGTCTGGGGTGAATTGTCTGGGGTGAATTGTCCGAGGTGAATTGTCTGGGGTGAATTGTCCGAGGTGAATTGTCTGGGGTGAATTGTCGGTATCTGTGGGTTGCTATATTTATTGAATTATTATTAAATTTACTTATCGCATCATGGCCCGCACCATAACCTTCCTACTTGAATCATCACAATTATTTGCATTATCACCATCACCATCAACACAGTCATCACCAATACCACTACCAATTCACCTTCACCACAACTACCTTCTCCTCCGGCATCACCATCACCATCATCACTACGCATCCCTATCACACTGATAGTCTTTCTTCCTCTCCAGACTCGGGGATATTGGTAACGAAATCCGCATCCATCTTAACCATTGTGGGCGTATTGGCGGTGATATTGATATCGGCTGTTGTCTTCCTTGTATGGCGCTGCAGAAATTCAAGAACGGAAGAAACCATGCATCCCTTTAGTGTTGAGCACAATGAGCAGATTACGCAGCTTGTGGATCATCCAAATGATGAATGCTCTGTGGTCCCACAAAGGTCTCTAATTTCCAGTAGTGTCACAAGAAACAACCCAGTATACGTTTCTCCTTCATCCTCAGTGAATGCGGCATCACCATCCGCTTACTAGAGCAGCTAAGAAAAGTAGAATAGTGAGCATAAAGTTGTTTCACTTGATACTACATACATACTGTATATCACTATATAAGTTTATATAAATAGAGGTTTGAAATATAGTGAATGCCAAATATTTGATAGTCTAATTTCATAGGTACTTGAATCGTTAATTTACAATTACAGTATTATTACATATTATTACCATAATGATTTGTAAATTTTTTTTTTTAAATAAAGGTTTCTAGTGAAATTACCTGAAAATTAGGTTTAAGTATTACAGTATTAATATAAACAATATAGTGATAAGAGATCAAAATCCATTGTCAAATAAAAAAAAAAGTTTGTTCCCCGAGTAGAAAAAATTTATGAAAATACACTATAAAATCCATGAGGTTGAGATTCATTTCACAAACCTGCGAGAGTCTGTAAGATGGTTAAATGTGTCATAAGACTTAGTTATGAACTGCTTTGAGCTGTAAGAGCCATTACAAGAATATACGTGGAAGTTAAGAATAGTATAAGTGTTTCTTACGGGCAGGGGCCTCATCTTGTATTGAAAATTGGGGGCACAATCAGCATTATATAATCCTTTGAGCACTATAGGGGGCGTGCAGGGGGCAGAGTCAGTGCCTTCTTTTGGTAGGAAAGATTACAGAGAAGGGTTTTCCAGACCTTTCACTCGGTCCCTTTTGGTCGCCTTTTACGAGCCACAGAATACGGTGGTAGTATTCTTGCAGCCCCCACCACAGGGCTACATAATACTATACACACAATTAAAGTTCAATAATTTATTTGGTACACTACTGTATTTCATCTGTTTCACATTAATAAGAGGAAAAAATGACACCATCATCAATGCACACGCAAGAAAGAGAGAAAAAAAACACGTGTATATATATATGTATAATAAAAAATAAAATTGTGCAGTCAGCTGTGTTAAGCAGACAACTGTTCCTCAATGAGACAACATGAAAGAAAGTCCTGCCAATTAACACAACTGCACCAATATTTTCCTTTCCTCTGTTCATCACAGTTAAATTTTCTGAAAAAGTCTGTATTGGTATACTATCTTATTATACACTGATGGAATCTTTAAGAAAACATTCATAATAAAGGCAACAAAAGCAAATTAATATACAATTCAAGTAATACCTGCATGTACTTACAACAAATGTTCAAGTAATGTAACCCCAAAAATATGAAGTCTATCAGGAATAACAGAAGTACAACCTTGCTACACAGATTGACGTAATTACTCTGAAAAAGTTGTACCATTCTGTTAATTAGACTTTGTGTCAAGTAATGATTCTTAAAAAGAATAAGTTTAAAAAAGGAAATTACAAAATGCAGATGAAAAAATAAACAATTGACTTAACTCTGAAGGGATGGTCTTTTGGCTGAGAATCTAGACATTTAAGCTGACTTCACCGAGTCAGTGTCATAATAAATGATGATTTAAAGTCAGTGAGTTATACACACAAGTACAACATCAAATAGACTTAACACTTAACACAATAGGGGCGTTTTCATATATATATATATATATATATATATATATATATATATATATATATATATATATATATATATATATATATATATATATAATATATATATATATATATATATATATATAATATATATATTATATATAATATATATATTATATATATATATATATATATATATATATATATTATATATATATATATATATATATATATATATATATATATATATATATATATATATATATATATATATAGTATATATATATATATATATAGTATATATATATAGTATATATAGTATATATATATAGTATATATAGTATATATATATAGTATATATAGTATATATATATATATATATATATATATATATATATATATATATATATATATTATATATATATATATATATATATATATATATATATATATATATATATATATATAATATATATATAGTATATATAGTATATATATATAGTATATATAGTATATATATATAGTATATATAGTATATATATATATATATATATATATATATATATATATATATATAGTATATATATATATATATATATATATATATATATATATATTATATATATTATATATATATAGTATATAGTATATAGTATATATATATATATATATATATATATATATATATATATATATATATATATATATATATATATATATATATAAACACACATGCCTAATGGTACCTAAGACAGTATTCAGTTCCAATGTTTCCAACATGATAATGGCTATTAACACTGTCTGATAGTAACAACATTCTCTTCTCTCTTCATACAGTAACTTCCTTCACTCTCCTAAGGCCATAGGGTGCTTCAGTAGCAGAACTTTTATTGGGAGATTCACAGATCTAGGAGTCAATACCACACATGGCATTCTTTGTCATGATGCTGCTTGGTCACACTGCTTCTCACACCACCTATCCTCTTAATGAAGAAAAAAAGGAAAAAAAACCTCCACACATATAATAAGTTAGGCGAGTAACGAGAACGAGCGAGCGGGTGTACAAAAGGGCAACACTTGGATGGACGCGACAGTACTGGTCCCTCTGAAGGCGAGGTACTGCAGGGCATGGAAGGCACAGGGTAAGGCTGGGAGTGTGCCAGCTAGGAGCAAGTGTTTTAGGCCAAAAAGGTGGTACTACAAGATTCACTGTTTTCCAGTGTTGCAGAGCCGTTACATCAGTAGACTGCAAATGACTATCATCTTCCAAAGTTACACTCTCTAGGAAAGTGGTTAGTATTCTGTTTCCTTGGCCTTAAATATAATAAATGACTCCACAACAAAGGGAGTGAATCAAGAATGCATGCAATGGCCACACAAACTAACCTTTTGAACGCATATAGTAAAATTTTGTTTTGGTTCAACAACATTATACGTAATTTTGGAATACTCTTACTCTTCATTATCTTATGCTGTTATGTAATATAAGAACTTTTCCTTAGACTGTAATTTCATCTGAATATTTTGTAAACGTAAGGTGAATATACATATATACATCTTATTATGATTAACAAGTGTATGATATCGAAGTCTGCTTCTCACTAGCTGGAGGGAGGGAGGGAGGGAAGGGGTGTCAGTCAGGGTTCTTGGCTACAGAGTTGTGCTTACGGGACAACAAACACTTATGGTTCACTGAAGTCAAATCTGTAAAAGGTGACACAGCTTCACTTTTAACAATGACCTTAATTACTTCTTACTGCATTACCCTGTCTGTTTGTAGTCAGATGAATTATGAATCTCATCTATCTAAAAAATTTGGAATGCTCAGTACAAAATAACTTCCTCCCTTGTATAAATATAATCTAAGAGAATGACTTGATTGCATATTTGTAAAAATGGCACCTTCTTGTGTTAATAAGTGAGTTAATTTACCTGAGTGATTTTCATCTATTACTACTAACCTCATATGTGCAATTACTTCATTTGTGCACAATTCATTTTTTGTATAAATATCTAAGTTATTACTGTGTTACGCTTTACATAGAATACATGGGCAGCCAATGCTTCCACCTATGGCTCTGAAAACTCCAATGAAAAATCTGAAACCAATAATACACAACTTTGGTTTTCAGAACTTTTCTCTGGAATGACAATTAGGAATTTCTTAAAACTGTTATAATGGATATCTCAGGCATGAGTTTTTCCAAGCAAGTCATAAACCTCCTATTACACTAATGACTACACTCACTTAAGAGAAAATGGAGCCTTGTATAGACTGGTGTGATAAATAATGAAATTCTTATGTATAGTTTCATAAGGTCTGGAATGTTGAATGGAAGTGAAATTTATTGAATTCTTCTACTAAAATTTTATGCTTGTGAAAATGTAAATGAGAATGAAAACACACCAGTTTGTTACATCATTAAAATATTAAGTTTTATACCCACCAACACCATTCTGACCCACCAATTAACTCTTCCTTTCTTATTACTACTACTAATGTAAAGATTAAAAAAAAAAAAATCTTTTACCCCACAATCAAAAGTATTAATGTTGTTCCTTGCATTCCAACATTTGTGCAGCAGTATTTGTACACAAGAAAGGCATCAACCTGGCCTTCACCTCTACCACACTAGCTCATTGCAGGAAAAAAAGCACCCAAAGCATGACCAACCAAAGATTTAATTGCCCATGGAAGAATGTGAAGAGGTAAAGCTTGTCACTTTACACTCTAAGGAAAGACCAAGGTGGGATCAGATCACCAACCTGACAACCATATTTCAAGGTGACCATCGCCAGCAACAACAACTACACGTCTGGCCGCCAATAATGGAACAAGCCTTAAAGTATTAGTTGCTAATATCAACTTCTACCTGCAGACAGACAGGCATAATTTTGTAAAGCTATCACCTCCATCACCTAATAGTTTCCACATTGATGTCCATGTCAAGAAGACTAGTGTATGCATAAATTTACACTCACTCTTTTCACTTCATTCAAAATGTTTTTTTATAAATTCTTTACACTAATAAGCTAAAAAAAAACAACTTGAGCATAACAAAATCTAATTTAAAAAAGATTAATCTAAAAAAATTAAGATAATCAGATCCATGGAGTACGAGATGCAACCATTAATATAGAATTTCACTCAGTCAAGAAATTAAAACTAAATGCAGACAAGATGGATTAAAACACGACAGGTTCGGCAGAAACCTTGGTGGCCGAAGCACACAAGAAACAGAGGCCCAAGGAGCCGAGTCACATCTTGAGGCCACAGGGAACAGTTACACCTGAACAATGGGAGCACCACAGACTGGAGACACAGCACAGGCTAAATATTCCCCTTTGGCAAGATTTACATCATCCAAGCTTGCAGAAAATGAAGAGGCTGATTCCGTGCACTGTTTATGGGGAGCAATTTGAGCTACGGCTACGTCATGCCTCTGAAACAAAGGAACAAATGTTGGGGTCTTCCAATAGATTTTTACTTCACTTATTCTAGTCATATTTTATTTGCCAGCAATATCATACTTACCAATATTCCACTTGTCTGTCGGTCTTCCCGTATACATGGCTGCTGATCTTGTTCAATTGGTAACTTAATAAAGTAATAAATATTACAATCTTATAATAGCTACTGTTGTCTCATCATTTCCCACACAACCTGTCAAGCTATTCCTTTTTTTACCAAACATTCTTTATTAAATAAACATAAGGAAAACCTATTTTCAACCAGATCTCATTTTTTTTTGCTAAATATCCTTTTTGTCATAAAACTTAGGTGGAAAAAAAACATCCATTAGGAATGAGATAAATAAAAATCTCTAAATAGGTAATAGGTCAATTCCTAAGTAAGGTTATTCATACAAATTCAACGTAAAACACAGTCAGAATAACAACTTATACGCTGGGAGGAGGAACAATACCCAGCAACATAATCATCCTTCTCACCTCTCATCCTTCTCTCTCACCACCTTATAAACACAGAAACCATAAACTCACATCACCATCACCTTAAGTGTTTCATTGACAAACCAACCCTCACCTATATCCTCTGTACATTCACCACAGTCACCTTACCGTCACCTCACCGCCTCTCCCATCACCTTATAAAAACAAGCCATAGAGTCACATCACCTTAACAAACCCTCACCTATGTCCTCTGTACATTCACCACAGTCATGAGGTGGTTGTGTGGCAGTGCCTGTTCATATCCACCTTTACTCTTCATCTGGGACTGCAGTTGTACGAGCTGGTTGTTGCCCATCGATACGTCACTTGACCCGATGTGGCCCGTGTGCACAAAGTTAGTGGGTTCACCTATCATGGTGCGGTCGATACGTCTACGCCGCCGCTATAATGCAAAGAACATCACTGGTTGCTTCCATGTTATGTTATGTTATGTTATGTTACAATACAAAGAATTCACTGGGTGCTTCTATGTTATGTTATATTATGCTATAATACAAACAAAATTACTGGTTGCTTCCATGTTATGTGATGTTATGTAATGCTATGCTATGATACAAAAAAAATAACTGGGTGCTTCTATGTTATGTTATGTTATGTAATGCTATGCTGATACAAAAAAATTCTGGGTGCTTCTATGTTATGTTATGTTATGTTATGTTATGTTATGTTATGTTATGTTATGCTATGCTATGCTAAATGTGTGTCTTAACTTCTTAACCACATTAACAGATTCTTACACTTCAGGTTTTCGTTAGGTTTTGACATGTGTCAAAAAAATAGTTTGCGGGCATGTAATACATCTTAAGTAAGAAAAATATAATGGTACAGCAGTATTGAAAGTGCATGAGATGATGGGAATGGAGGAGAGATGATGGGAATATAGAAGAGGGAATGTAGAAGTGGTGTTTAGCAGAGAATTGTGGAGTTATATCATTCAATAGTATGTTCTAAGAAATTAAAGTTTAATAGAATACCATCACACAGCTACTGTAATAACTTAGTATAACTTAGTATTACACGAGCTGAAGTTTAATAGAATACCGTCACACAGCTACTGTAATAACTTTGAGTTGCTTCCCTCCACAGAAATCTTTAGTAAAAGGTGAAAGATTTATGCGTTTTGAAGGGAAACAAGAGTAGTGTTACACGAGCTCAATCCAAGGTTAAGCGACACACCCGAGCCACTCTGGTACGGGTTAAGAATTACCTGAGGCGGCTGTTGGGTGATACAGCAAGCAAACCATTGGCCCCACACATCCCCAGCCATGGTAGACGAGTAGATAGGCATTGAGCAGACGGCAGGGTGTGGGTGTGGGTGGTCACACTCCCCAGCGAGAGGCACTGACCGAGTTAATTTGCTGTTTCCATGTTCCTCGCCATTATCCTTGAAATGAAAACTCAACTCATATTTCACCTCAAAACAGTTATACGTACACACCTAACAGATACTCTCACCAAGTTTTATCTACATAATAAACAAACACGATTTTTGTAATAAAAAAGAAGTAAAAAATAAAAAATCTGACAAATGGGACAACACATTAAAAAAAAGAAGTAAGTTAGCAGTAGTATATATTATTATGACATAAAAACAGTTAATAACGAATTGATGTCGGTGAAAATTTCCCTTGTTTTAACCTCATAAAGACCAAAAAACTACTTTCTTAATTGTCACTATTTCACACGTTAGAGAGGAACAGGTAAGTGTATATATCACTCACATATGCATGAAATAAAACATATATAGCTAACTATGATATAATGCTTTAAATACCTTTAAATAAACTACACATTCTCAAAATAAACGATATTACTTTAAATGTTCACCAGAATGCACTAGAGAATTCTTATATTATTACATTATCTGATACATCTGAGAGGGTTTTCATAATGGATCAAAATCTATATGAAAAGTGTGTTATAATTTTATCCAGGTGCATTCTGGTGTAGATGTAAAATTATACTAAATTTACACTTTCACAAAAATATTTCAAAAGTTAATACTAGACTAGACTGGCTGAAGATCTTCTGAAACTAAGCTTAAAATCTCCTTTCTCTCAGTTTCCGTTACAAGCATCCTGTGTACAAATAAGATTAAACCTTTAAACACACACACACACACACACACCCACAGACACACACACATCATACTGCCACCTACACTACTACGCACACACCACCAACACCAATTAACTATAACAACACCAAAATAACAAATAAAAGTCAATATTTACTGTAACTTTCTGATATTAACCAGACAGCTGTGTGACCCCTCTCACTCTCTCTCTCTCTCTCTTTCTGTCTCTCTCACACTCTCTCCACGTGTAAAATATCCGTACTTTCGTTCTTCCTGTGTCTTCTTCCACCCTTTAAGTCCACCTTGTCAAACCACAGGAGGCACTGAAGGTGGAATAATGAGGGAAATCCACCAAATAGACCACCACCTCCTTCCACCTCCTTCCTTCCACCAATTACTCACTCACTCACATCCACAATTACTTCTATTGTATTATTTTCACTTTACGTTATATACTCATAGGATTTTAATAATTATTTATTTCTCTTACGTGGATAGTATATGATATAATTTTGTTTTGTTTATTTTTATGTGGATGGTTATAGTTGATTATTTCTGGTTTACTATTGAAGTCAAAAAGGAACACATTTGGACAAGGTCATGTTTGGGTGTGTTCGAAAGCGTAGTCGTCTCTCTCTCTCTCTCTCTCTCTCTCTCTCTCTCTCTCTCTCTCTCTCTCTGAGAGAGAGAGAGAGAGAGAGAGAGAGAGGTGGACGCCTACACAGGCTTTCCCAGAGGAGGTAGAGAGGCCCGCCTACACATTCTACGTAGCTGGAAACAGTTGATGTAGACGCGAAGGGAAAAGAAGAAGGGGAGGAGGAGGAGGAGGAATGTTAGCAGGGAGGAGGAGAAGGAATATTAGCAGGGAGGAGGAGGAGGAGGAATATTAGCAGGGAGGAAAAGGAGGAGGAATGTTAGCAGGGAGGAGGAGGAATGTTAACATGGGAGGGGGGGGAGGAGGAGGAGGAGGAGGAGGAGGAATGTTAGCAAGGAGAAATAGGTTTGAGTGAGGGATTCAAGGAGTGGTAGGAAAGAGGTAAAAAAGTGAGAGAAGAGGGATGGAAGTGTTGGCAGGGAGGGAGTAAAGAAGGGAAGAGAAGAGAGGCCATCGCTCTCTGTAATCTCCCGCCTAAGAGATATTAACGATCCCAGCGGGGAGTGTGTTGACTTAAAGTACGACGAGCGATAAGAAGAATTTTTTTTCTTATTACAGAAAAGAAGGCGTGACGAGGTGTGGCAATGAAATTAATAAATACAGATGTGACGTAACAGATATGTAGCTATAAGAGTTCGTTAAGATTATCAATTTAATATAGTAAACGTAACATAAACATCACTAATCAGGGAAATCATTATAGATAACATACATTAACTTTCATACAGTAGGTAGACGAGTATATACAATGCGTTGATATGTTGAACAGGAGAAACAGGTGTGAGCGAGGCAGGGATGGAAGCAGGTCACTAGGTCAAAGGTCAGAGGGTCACTTGGGAGTTGACTCGCGGCGGGTTATATAGTACGGGTCACGGGTCACGAGTCACATCATGGTTGACCCAACTGACTCGGTGGGATGGGGGGGGGGATCAAGGAGGGTGCATGAAGTACAAGATTTTGTGCTTCAGTTTGACTCCCTTTCACCCAAGATTATTTTCTATTGCTGAGCGAGGCAGCTTCAGGGAAAATTGGCTTTAATGCTCCATCCTTTCCGTGAAAACCATATGGCGCCTGTTGACGGTAAAGTGCGCATCTCTCTCTCTCTCTCTCTCTCTCTCTCTCTCTCTCTCTCTCTCTCTCTCTCTCTCTCTCTCTCGAACAGTGAGTAAGGAGAGAGGGACTCTGGAGTGGCTCTACGGGCTGAAGGAGGAAAGTAGAGGCTAAACGGAAGTATTCTGCGGTTAAGGAAAAGAGGGAAGGAGCTGAAGGGAGTCAATCGGCGATGGAGGAAGGGAGAGAAAAGAGAGACTAAAGGGAACATCCTACTCATAGAGGGAGGAAGGGAGAGCTGAAGTGAGGCACTCATGGATGGAAGAAGTGAAGGGGGACTGGACGGAGGCTCTACAAGCGTGGAGGAAGGGAGAAAGGACTGGAAATAGATACTCAGAGCGTAGGGAGAGCAACAAATTATTAGCATTATTACCAAAAAAAAAACGTCACTTTGCCGACGGTTGCACGAAAATTATACCAATCGTTGTTTCGTCCAATATCCCTTAAAACCTGAAAAAAAGACAAACATATTCGTCTTCACTTTATTACGAACTAAAATCTTCCACATCGCTCATTCTCGATTTTTTTCATCATTGTACTAAATAATGTTGCTATGACCGGACTTGTTCAAAAACATATGTTATTCTAGAGCATCAGAATTACTCTAACCTTACTTACTTCAACCCACGCATACATAACCTGAAACGTTATCTTAATTCAACGCTTCAATATGACAGAATGAAGACGTGTTCTGAGAACGAGATCTAAAGTTTCCCATTCTTTTCATACTGTGTAGACATAAGACGTGGGAGAGATATACAATTACAGTTAATAATCAGTACATCTTAAAGGGAATAGCTATATAGTGGGATGATGACATTATACAAAATTCACTCGTTACAGGTTTGTGTGCGAAGTATCGAACTGGTCTTGTGGGTTTCACGAAGGAAAACTGGATTGATGACCACCCATTTATGATGCAACGATTAAAAAATGAAAGAAAACTGGTCTTTTGGTAACACTATCTATTGCGACAGTTTCTAGATATTACTAAAGCAGGAATATTAAGTTGAATATATAAGAAAAGAAAACAATTGATAAACTAGATAACAAAGTACATAATTCCATATATTCAACGAGGAAACCAGCTGCTGTGACGTTGAAACACACACACACAAACACACACACACACACACACACACACACACACACACACACACACACACACACACACACAAACAACACACACACACACACATCCGAGTAATCCGATACTCCAAGGATAGAAACAGGAGCAGCTGCTAGTGGCCTTAGTATACTACCACTTACTATTATTATTATTATTATTATTATTATCATTATTATTATTATCATTATTATTATTGTTGCTATTATCATCAATATCAAACTCCACGATTTAATTTCACGGGGAAAGATAAGAGCTAGTAGTATTGTTAGCAGGTATAGCTTGCGTGGGTTGAAACTAATTATTCATATGGAATCAACTTACGTCATTGAAAAATCGAGTACGATGAATAGAAAGAAAGAAAGGAAGACAGGAAAGAAAGAAAGGAAGTCGATGATTCATTTACATCAAAAGAACAATCGCTTATGACGTCAAGTTGGGATGAAAGGATTACCGTAGGACCTGACTCTGTGTGTGTGTGTGTGTGTGTGTGTGTGTGTGTGTGTGTGTGTGTGTGTGTGTGTGTGTGTGTGTGTGTGTGTGTGTGTCCAAGTGCACACTGATAGACCTTTAAAGCATCAGGCACACCTTAAAGTTGGCTGTTCCAACACACACACACACACACACACACACACACACACACACACACACACACACACACACACACACACACACACACACACGCACACACACACACACACACACACACACACACACACACACACACACACACACACACACACACTGCAGCTTAAGAAACACACATCCGCCTTTCTTCAAAATTCATACAGTTCCGTCACACATTTTAAACGTCTTTCCTCAATCATCCTAACTAGAAAACTTTTATACTTACTACTACTACATTTTCTAATATTGCAAGATAACACCCACGTACACATACATATAATTAAATGTATAATAGTCTTAATATAATATAAGTATATGTTTCACGATCGATTGCCTTACTGCATTTACAACACACACACACACACACACACACACACACACACACACACACACACACACACACACACACACACACACGCACACACACACACACGCACGCACGCACGCACGCACACACACGCACGCACCTTTAACATCTCCCCCTCCTGTAATCCCACTCCTCTCCCTCTTGACCCCTCCAAGCCCTCTCACTCTCCCTCCTTTGCCTCCTCCTCCTTAAGAAACGGATGGACTGCTAGAAGGTCATCATAGAAGTATTGTCTTCATGGCATTGTCTGTTAAAAATCATTCGTCAAACTTGAGTGCCATGTAATATAACACCAGACAATGTATATATTAAATTGAAATTACGATTCATGCGTTGATGAATGACAAGACAAAGCGTTGTATATCACTGGATTTTAATTTTGGAAACTATGTGCTCTTAAACATGTTAGGAACGAATAGGTAGGAGAATTGTGTTAATCATCCTCTGGTATTATGACTTATTTTTCCTCTTCCAAGGTGTATAGAGGGGAGAGAGAGATACGTGTTGACGTCTTGTATCTATTTTCCTTAGATCAGCAGATATCATACTATACAACTATGCATACTATACTATACCTTATACCCTCATCTATTTTGGTAACGACAGTGCTTCCTGTTAACTCCTGTTACACCACCAGGTCGTTTGACAATACTACATTGAACACCAAGATAAACTTTAATAAACTTTTTCGGTGAATTATTTGTGAGTTTACATCGAGCTGGTGTTACTCATATAAATGAATACCCGGAACAGAAATGTCAGTCAGTCAGTCACCTCTTGCAAATATAAAATATCACAACTGTGTCTGTGAATATGGTCACTGCACTGGGATCTTTTTTTATTTTTATATTCGCATATGTAGCATGTGCACAAAATCCATGCATGGTGACGCACGCGAAATATGTAACTGGGTTCAAATGAAACAGAGAAAAAATAATAAACCTTTGCTTCCCGCGATGCGAAGACGAACCATTTACTGACGTCAGAAGGGAAGTGAAAAACGAGACTGTTAGAGGAACACAATTAAACAAGAACGAGGAATGGAAGATTGATGATGATAGATGAACATGTAATAATAATAATAATGATGATAATAATAATAATGATAATAATAATAACGTCACAGAAGCCAGAACTAAGCATAACTTTAATAATAAAACAAAACAAAACACTATCGTACGTGACACAAACACCACCAACACCACCACCACCACCACCACCATAAAAAAAACATACTCTCACTACAAAGTAAACAGATTATATATAAAAAAAAAGAATAAATAAAACAAACACCAAACACTTGAACGAATAGCTTATAAAACCTCCACCACTGTCGCCTAAATCTAACCTTCAAGACTTTACTCCACCACCAAGCAACAAAATCCACTTCTTGAGCCCAACTTGACCATGACTACTGAATGCCTAACTCTCTCTCTCTCTCTCTCTCTCTCTCTCTCTCTCTCTCTCTCTCTCTCTCTCTCTCTCTCTCTCTCTCTCTCTCTCTCTCTCTCTCTCTTCACCCTCCTCCATCTGCATCCTTCCCTCTCTCACTCTCCCTCCCTTCCACAAACAACCCCTCTCCCTCCCTCCTTCTATCCTTCCCTTACAACATCTCTCTCTCTCTCTCTCTCTCTCTCTCTCTCTCTCTCTCTCTCTCTCTCTCTCTCTCTCTCTCTCTCTCTCTGCCGTCCTTCCTCCTTCCTTCGCTCTAATCTTACGCTATTAACTTTCTTACTCTTTAATCCTTATTTCCCTTACGTCCACCTTTTTGACTAATAATACTAATACTAAAACTAATACTAATAATAGTAATAACAATAATAATAATAATAATAATAATAATAGTAATAACAATAATAATAATAATAATAATAATAATAATAATAATAATAATAATAATAATAATAATAATGATAATAATCATAACAACAGTAACAGCAACAACAGCACATATCATAGAACTCTGACGGAACTGATATATGTGTATAATATAATAGTTTCACCTGCTGCATCTAATTGTATTCTGTGATTATTTCCTGCGCATGTTTTACCATCAAGACAGGAACCACAATCAATTACATGTAAGACCCACCACACCAACACACGCATTACTTTTCTTTTTCTTTACATTTAGTATTTCTTTTGTCGATTAAATCCTTATTAACTGAACTTTAAATTCGTCTGCCATCATAAGCTCACAGCCAGCCCACATATACTACCCAGCAACGAAAGCTTTACTTCTTTGTTTGGCTTGCATGCTATTCTGGCACAGATTCTAACTAGTTTTCCTCACCGTCACTACGTGCTCACTGTAGCTTATGAAACGATTCTCCAACTCAAACACGTAAGCCATCGTCAAAAGGCAAATGCAGAGGAGGAGAACGAGGAGGAGGGGGAAAACAAGAGGTGGGGAAGTAGTACTATGTGTTATTGGTTTGTCTGGAATAACTAAGAACACTAGAACAAGGTCTGCTCACTTGGTATGGCGGGCTGGGCTGTGACGTCACACGTCCCTCGCTCAGATTATTAAGTATATATTTAACCACAGGATGTTTGATTTGTTTAACAATTTGTAAAGTGTATGAATAAAACATAGCAAATAGAAAGTGTATAAACATTTTTCTCATATTTTTGTCTTCAACTCGCTGCAGTTCCCCGAGTCTTGCTCCCATTGAATTTGTTATCAAAGATTCGAAATCAGCAAACTTTCCTGGCTCTAATGGTGAAAGATACTTGGCAATAAAAAAAAATATTTAGATGGTGAAAATTTGCCGATAACATGAAACTTGTGTCGAAGAAGCCTGGCGGCGTGCAGGTGGAGGGAACTTTTTAGCGAAGTTTTTACCATTGGCTGAGGGAGCCTTTGTCGGTGAGGGACGCGTGACGTCACAGCCCAGGCTGCCACCACCAAGGGAGTGCATAAGAACATAAGAGTACACCTTATTGATGATAGTGTGGCAGGCTGGTTATATCAATGCCTTTTATTAGAGACTGATTGATGGTGAAAACATTGATGGTAACAAGTGCTGGTTTACTAAAATTAGCACCATTGCCTGTTATAGAATGGGGCACAGCAGTCAAGAATGGGTGCTGTGGAACTGATTAATTTGAGAGGCATGTGGAAAGGCTATACGAGATGGTGGTACAGCTATAGCTACATTATAGGAATACCGGTAAGTATCACACTCAATTGGATTAAACTTTAATATAAAGCATAAATCTATCGTTTTTTTGCAGGCAAATTGTGTACAGTGAAGCTCGTGGGCATGATAAATAATTAAAAATGAGCTTTCAAAAGGTGTGGGTAATGCTAGACGTATGCGAGCGAGAACAAAAAGTTAACATGAGTGGACCGTCCTCTTAATATAGAGTCCTTGATAATGGTCATACGAATATTAAAATTAAATTATCTTTATCTTATCAGCTTTCTTTACTTTTTATTCATGTTCAACTTGCTAAAAAAAAATCTTGGAAGTCCGCCAATGTAAAAAAAAAAAAGAAAAGAAAGAAAGAAAGAAAGGAAATAACTTTTTTCGAAGGAATATCTATCAACTTTAGAATAAGATAATATGTTCGAAGGGGAGGGGAGAGAACCACCTTGAAAAAAAAAATAAATAAATAAAATTAAAAAATTCTGAGCTGGGATTTTCAAACAAGAAAATACAGTAGGTTAATACAAGAGATTGTTTCTGGCCACGTTTGTGAGCATATTTTTCTTACATGGTTGTATATGAACCATTCCTATATCATTGTAATCCTATACTTTCCAGGTGTCTTTCGCTCTTTTCTTTAGAGGATCACACGGTCACCTGTGGACAACTTTCCCTTCCAAAACCACACGTTTACTCCCTGATAGTTGAGTTGCCTAACCTGACCTAACCTTACTCTAAACTTCGACGATAAACTGACTCATTGCACAAGATCCTACACGTTCCTCATGGTTCAATTTATTTATATTAACATCCCGTTCTGATGCAATCATGAATCTGAGTTGCAAGAAACCACTAACTATAATGTACGGTCTGAAATAAAAATGGTCTCGCTTATCTATCGTCATAGAGATAAGTATTTTTAACTATGAATTAACCAACAAGACATCAACATTCAAGGCTACGTCAACAATTGTTAAGCTCTGAGTAGAATTTACAACGCATGTTTTGCCCATTGTAGGGTGATAAGGTGCGCAACGATGCAAGATGAGTGTCTCACTTCTGCTCATACATATTGTAAGCCATGAATTAAGTCTGTGCATGTAGAGCGTCATCAATTAATAATTATTCAATGGCTCTCTTGTGACTGCATGTTCTAACTGATAATTTATAATGTAACCTTTACCTGCACATTTTACTGATCTTCATTCATTTAAGTCCCCCTCCCACGCGCTCCTCTACTGAAAATGATGTGGATATGCATATATATATATATATATATATATATATATATATATATATATATATATATATATATATATATATATATACACACACACACACATACTGACCTACTTCCGTGTAACATGACTGGAGCACATTCAGTGACGTATAACAAAAGAGACAAGTGGCAACACTGTTTTACGAACCACACACACACACCGGCGTACACACAACCCTCCATTCATGTGAACACAAGATTGGGGGTAATCGACCACCTCCCTCAACTTCTAGTGTAGGTACCATTGCCAGACGTAAAAGTACTCATCATATACCAACACCCTCACCTCACCTCACTCATCACTAATAATCCACTCACTAAACTCACACCCTTATGATGCAATACATACACTTCTCACTCATACCAACATCGTTTATACATGCATAGCTTCCACATATTTTACTATTACGTTAAATGAACAAGACATGGAATACTTATTACCTTCGCCCCCCTCTTGCCCATAGTTCCGGTTTCTAGCAATACCTTGAAACTACAACAGCTATTGTTCTTCTAGCACATCAATGGTACGTACTGTCACCACGAAGCATCATTAATTAAAGCAAAATGGTTACTCACATTGTATTATCAATCTCAACTTTTCTTATATACTTGTCATTCACATCAACTGCTTATAACCAAGGTCATATTCTAACATTGAAGACTCTGCATACACCACATTAAAAAGGAATCATGGGATAGCTGTTCACTTATCAGCTACATTATTAACTGATAACGTTTAATTGGAAAGCACGCAACAATTGTAATAAATGCGTGCAGCTTCATTTCAAAGATGTGCGTGTGTGCGTGTGTGAACGAAGGTGTGATGATTGCGTGCGTGTGTGGATGTGCGTGCGTAGGTGTGTCTGTGAGCAGTATGTAAGGTGAGTGAGAAACATTATTGCGTGGGTGTTAGGGTGGGCGTGTAGCGGATGTGCAGGTGCTGTGTGTAGGTAAGTGGAGGATGGGTGGAAGGAAGGGAGGGAGGGAGTGGGCGTGGTGGGGGATGTGGAGGCTGGATGGAAGGGAGGGAGTGGGCGTGGTGGGGGGTGTGGAGGCTGGATGGAAGGGAGGGAGTAAGTGGGCGTTGGGGCTGTGGTGGGTGTGTGTAGATAAGTGGAGGCTGGGTAGAAGGAAGGGAGGGAGTGGGCGTGGGATGTGGGGGGTGTGGTGGCGGTGGTGTGGTGGTGTGGTGTGGTGCTAGTGACGTGTGGCAACCTTCAGTAGTGGGGGAGAGAGGGGAGTGAGCACTCTGGCCTCACTCACTCCACCTACTAAACACGTAGAATTTGTCTGGTGGGGGAGAGACGGCCGCTATGACGGTGTGGAGTGTAGTGTGCAGATAACAACTTAATTACTCCTCTCTCTAGGCTGTTGGTACCACACTGAGGCTTGAGTCACACTCGAGGATAAATTGGAGGTGAGAAAACGCCTCATATGACCTCTAAAATCATGAAATATGACCCACCAAGATTCATTCATGGAGGATGCGATTTCTTGCAACGGAATTCTCAGTGACATGTTACTTCTGCGACTGGATATGTGAACGATCTGTTTCGTTAGGCTCCAAGTGACTGATGAATGTATGCATATGATTCTCAATGTGAAGTTGTGCCTTGGGTGTGGCTCAGGGAAAGTGGTCCCAGTCATCTCAATGAAAAGGAAGCAACAAGGTGCGTTTTACATTACTGCTGCTTTAGCCTTCTCTCTTCTTTGATAACGCTAAGTAGGTTCTGGAGCTCTGCCAGGTAACTCGCATATCATATTTAATAGCCAGTTCGATGGATTCATACATATATGTGTCAAGCCTATGTTAATGTTGCACTTATACCTGTTCTAGATTGCATGAACTTTTCTTTAAGCTAAGGGTCAGGTTAAAATTGAAATGGTTTCCAATCTTGTAGTGGGACCAATATAATTTTTTTCCTTTCTTGCCTTATATTGTGCTATGTACAATATTAAATTCGCCTTAGCCTTAATTAACCATAATATAACTTAATGCATCTCAGTGCCATTCATTTAAGATAACCTTCTTACTTGTGCTATTATCGCATAGATGTTAAAGTTGCCATTAACCTTATGATGCAGCACACTGATATTATTGTTGCATTTTACTGGTGTAAACCCTACAAGCCGGGGGTTTGTTACAAACTGATAAATACAATCCACCAAATAGGAATTACACAATTGGACAATCATCATTAGCATCCAAAAAGTGATAAATCTGAAGCTAGAATAAATTTTCCTCATAAGAAAATATTTTATCTCCAAGAATTTTATTGAAACATTTGTGCAACATTAATTGTTCTTTACCATTTGTGATGTCTAAAACAACATATAATATACTATATGGTTTCCAAGTATGATTTTCAGATTACCATTTTAATTATGGTCAAAGAAGGAATTGCATTCAATGAAGAATTTTAAGAGACAACCTACATGATAATTTTCCAAGACCAGTTCAGTGTCCATAGTAGTATTGAATTAAATGCTTAGAGCCTTGAGTGTCATGCTCCCTTGTGACCTAGCATGCTTAGCGAGGTGCTGTGTGTCCCCCATCAGGTGGAATGGGGCAAAGGTCATGCTTGTGGGCAGTGAGGAGGGTCACCTTATATGGCGTGAAGACTTAGGGAACCCACCAGCCCGAGGGCCGCTGATGGGGGGCCGTGGCGAGAGCTCTTCACTGTGGAGCACACTGCGTCGGGTGGCCCCCCTTATGATTATGGCATCATTTCTCATCTGCCTTGTCCTCTACTACGTCTCTCCCATGGGGGCTGCTGCTGTGTATGGTAAATGTCTTATGATTGATTCTAAAGGGCTAGTATAACACTACTTTATATAAACAGTAAGGAGAATATTTTGCTATATGACACTACTATCATAATTCTATATGTATTAATGATGACTGCTTATTAATGAGGATGAAAATGCTAGGTGCTTGCTTGCTTACTGCTTTTTCATTAAAATTCTGTCATTAATGCTATTTGGGGCAGTTGGTGATGGCAGTCATGTTCTCAGATTGAATCAGTTTGAAAATTCATGTACATTCTAAATTCAACTCACTTTCCAGAATAAATACAGTTTCTCAAGGAAGTTATAAACAATAAAAAAAAATGTGTAAATAGGTAAAAAAAACAATTAGTATATCCTTCGGGGACTTAACACTGATAGAATGTGACAATAAAATAATTACAGCTCCCTCAGCAGCCTCTGAGACCACTGGGCTTGATTCCGTCACAACAGAAGCTTACCGCAAGCGGCTACGCATCAGAGGCACTCAGAGGCGGCTGCCCCAGGCCCTGATCATTGGGGTGCGGAAGTGTGGTACTAGAGCTCTGCTGGAAATGCTGAATCTCCACCCTCATATTCAGAAAAATGGAATGGAGATGCATTTCTTTGACGAGGATGAGCGATACGCAAATGGCCTGGAATGGTACAGGAAAAAGATGCCATATTCCTTCGACAACCAGGTACTGCCATGAGCACACTTAATGGATGCCACGTAACAGTAAGGCATCAGTTAACCTTTATTTCCATCCATTTTGCCACCTATTCTGCCTTCTTGAAACACTCCATAACATCTCTTCTACCATCATATCATTTCATAATCTTTCCATTCCTGCCATGATGACGAGGAGCCTAGTTAGTTTGTGGACTAATTGTTACAAAAAACTAAACAAAACTGCAGCTCCTCACCTTAAAGAACAGAGACCCAACCAGTCGATTGTGTCTGAGCCAACCTTGTTTAACGACCGGTGCTTAATTCCACCCAATAAATGCCCTCCAACACCATAAATTTTCACAACATTCCAAAGAGCTTTCCTATCAACTCCTCCTACTCACTCCTCGCTAATCTTTCCTTCAGTTACTTCCATCAGTCTCTCCGTCAAGACTCTCCCATACACTTTTTCTGTGACACTAAGCAAACTTATCCCTCTATAGCTATTACACTCATCTTTACTACCTTTGTCTTTATGCAGGGACACAATAATTGCCTTCTTCCTTTCATTTGTTACCTCTCTCTGTTCCCATGCAAGGTCACATATCAAACACATCCATTCCACTACTGTTTCTCATCCATATTTTAACATTTCTCCAGTTATACCATCTACACTTGCAGAGCTTTGCCATCCTTAAGTTTATCCATTGTCAAATATAGCTTATAAATGCATTTCCAACATTGATATGTTTATCTTAAACCACCGGATATACGTCAACAAGTCTTCTCTCCCTCCAGGTCACCATAGAGAAGACTCCCTCATATTTTATCTCCCGGGAGGCCCCTGCTAGGATAAGGGCCATGAACTCCACCATTAAGTTACTGCTCATCATTAGAGAGCCGGCGACCCGAGTGGTGTCTGACTACGCCCAGATTATGGAGACCAAGCTAAGGAAAGGGAAGCAGGTAGCACCATTCCACAAGAGAATCCTCACAGCAGATGGCGAGATTAATGATGGGTGAGTTTGCGAGTCAAATGATGAGTCAACACTTCCTCTGACATTTACTTTATTCACTGTATTCCAGAAGGTAAGGTAAGGTTAACTGGGGGCACACACTAGCTGCACGTAGCTGCGGGCCCTCATCTCCCGTCACATTGGCCTTTAAGCCTGTGGTGGAAATTAATCCGTTACACCGGGACACAGGGCCACTGTGACATCCAAGTTTCCACAGTTTACCTTCCCCAGGTTTCCCTACATACCCATTTATCAACTAACCCATTTGGGAGGATGAACAGCTGGATGAACTGTGCACTGACTGCCTTCGTCCGGGCTCAAACTCGGACCACTTTATGATATCTTTCGTGCCTGTTGTAGTTCAAAGAAAATTTATAAATGAAGGCCTGTCTATTAGTTTAAAGTGTTATAATACTTGCTCTGTTTCAGGTTTAAGGCAATACAAATCAGCCAGTATGCAGTCCATGTTTTACGCTGGCTACGGGAGTTTCCTCGAGAACAAATACACATCATAAATGGTGATAATTTAATAAGAGACCCTTACTCGGAGATAAATAAGGTTTGTGCTGTTTCTTATTTATTATTTTGTTGTCTTGATATGAAAGTTAGATGTTTACATGACCAAGTCTTTGATCCATATGTCAATGTTGGCAGGAGAATACTGTTCGTTAAACCTCACTTTACCTACATGGACACATTACTTTCTCTCATAACCCTTGCAAGTGATCCTGTGACACACTTGCCTTTCACAGCTCTCTTTCTCTCATGTCTCCTTCCATCTCTCCATATTTACATAGCACTGTTCCTAAATACTAAAAGAATAATATGTACCAATAAATGATAAGAGGTTTTTATGTAAATTAAGGAATACAAATGAAAGGAAAACTTTCATGGTGATATAAAGTGGAACGTTACGTAAGGGAATGGATAAAGAGTGTGTGTGATGTGATCCAAATTAAAGTTATTTTGCAGGTGATTCTCCAGAAAATAATGATATATTGCTAATGATGATTATAATGATGTTTCAGGTGCAGCAGTTCTTAAGGCTTCCACCATACATAACACCTGACAACTTCTACTTCAATGAGACCAAAGGCTTCTACTGTATGCGAAATGAAACATTCCAGAAGTGTTTAGCAGATGCCAAGGGTCGACCTCACCCTTACGTGGACCCGGCAGTCATGTCTCAGCTGCGTAAGTTTTTTGTTCCCTTCAATGAGCAGTTCTATGAGATGGTTGGTCACAACTTTGGGTGGCCCACTTCCTAACACTTCTGTTTCCTGGCGTGCTGGAGGCTTACTTGGCCGAGTGTTCTGCAAGTGTAACTGCAACACTTGCAGGCCACTTCATATCTTTCTCTTTTTTATCCATAATTATAGTACAATTTTATGGTGATACTTTAATCTTATTTATGTCTGTTGCATAAAAGGTTTTTGAGCACAAGACGTTAAGCAAGTGACAAAGTAATCAGTAAATTATTTTTGAATGTCCTTAATAATAAGAGTAGGCAAGGTTTGAGAAAAGTTACTTTAACCAAAATCATGCTGTGGATGTATCACTGTGTCTTGCTGAATGTGTCTATGGTGAGAGAATATCTATTTTAAAATGCTGAATTTGCTCATTAATTTTATGGTGGAATATTAGCATTATATGATACTAATTCAGCAAACTTTTAAATGCATATAACAATTTTATAATGTGTGAAGCAGAGTTCATTAGAATGAATTTTCCCCCAATGAGGTGACGCTGGCATGGGTGGTGACTGTCTTATCAAACACAACACTGTTTTATCTCATATCAGTACCAGGAGCTTAACACAAATATGTATGTATTAGTGATGGCCATATAATAATATTTGATTATACAAATATTCTGTAGTCTGTGCATTTGTCACTGCACATTAAGATGTATTTTTGAAATTTATATTGTATTAATCAAAATTGACACGAGTGCTGTTTTCTGCTTGTGGCTAAAACAGTTTGTTGATTAATGTTTATATATTTTTTTAAATGCAAGAGTTTTACCGGTGATTTTTTGAGATACAATGGTGTTCAATAACTTGTTGGTGAAAGTTGAGAAAATTCATTACGATGGGCTGTTGGCATGATGTTTAGTGCATTAGGTCCTTGATTAGTGAATGTGTTGTGTGCTTCAAGTATTGCACACAAATGGATGCAACAGATTGCAAAAGAATGTTTAGAATGAAACATTTTTGGATCAGAACTTCTACTGCAATACTAGTGTCACAAAAACTTAGCTTAAAAAAGATGTAATAATTGGCTTTTGCACAATGTCTTGGTGGCTGCTTCATTACTTTTCTTGTGAGGTTTGCTCAAATATTGTTTTGGAATTAAGACCCAAAGTGTTCCGAGTGACATTCCCTTTACGGAGCCATGACCACCTTCCTGGATAATGATATCATATTACAAAAAGTTAAAAGCAAAACTGAGCAAAGATTCATGTAGCATATGGAAATTTCATTTGCTCTGTGTGTGTTTGCTCTGTGTGAAGTGTGTGTGTGTGTGTGTGTGTGTGTTTCACATTCACCATGGTCTTGAGGATCACGTGCTGGACTCGTGATTGCCAGTAATTATCCTCCCGGTGAGAGCTTAGAGCTCATTATAGCCTGATCTATGTGTAAAGCTGTAACCTTTCACACATTGCACACTTCATCCTTCTGCACAAGGAGGACAGTAACTAATTGGTCGTCAGTGAAATTTTTGCACCTTGAGTGAGGAGCGAACTTCATCCTGCTGAGTGACAGGCCGAGACGTTACCACTGAGCTACCCAGCAATGTGTGTTAGGTTTGGCTGAAGCTGAATTGGGGATCCTGGGTTTGCACCCTCTGAGCTCTTTGCCGAGGCAGGTGCCAGGCCAGTTGAGTGTTATAAGTCTCTTACTTGGTGATCATATTGTCTAATGGGTCACCAATGTCATGGGTTGTCAAGTTATTTCTTTCTTCTCCATAAATCTTGTGCTCTCAAAGGATTTCATATCCACGACGGGTACTGACGGCTTAAGTTATTACCGGTACAATTATCCATGAAGTAAGTCAAACACACTAGTATCACGTGGCATATCAGTCATCTTCACAACATTTATTGCCAAGATGCACAACACACGAACTTAAGAATGGGAATTTAGTGAGTTTATATTTTTGTGATAAAACAAAGTGGTCTGTCTTCTTAAGATGGTACTTGATACAACTTTATTGGAATTCTCCCATGGAGCACAAGAGTGTTTCCAAGTTTTCTGTGTGGGCAGCCATGCAGATTAAGCCAAAAATCAGTAAAATAAGTAATGGAAAGTGTGCATGTGTGTATGAGAGAAAAAGAGGATTTCAGTGCAGCCAAAAACTTATTTTGTTCTTACTCCTAAGCTGTAAGCACGCATATAAGGGATTCAACTCTTTTCTCTCCTCTTGGATTGCACGATATACATATAAATCTGCACCTCTTCAGGCTTCCTCTGTCAGTGTGTGGTGAGTTCTGTGTTCTGCCGATGCTGCTGCTGCACCAACGGGGCGTGACAGCACCCGGCGGGGACACAGGCATTGTTGTTTCTTGTGACTGTTGTTGCCTTTTACATGGGGACAAAAGGTGATCTTCAACTCACTCATGCTGGCTCTTGGTCAACTGTTACTTAATGGCACAATGTTTTGAGTGAATTTAATGGTGTCAGTTCATCAGTGAAATATGAATATTTTCATGAACTGAAACTGTTTATAGTAAAAAATAACTCAATATGAATATACTCATACTAAAAGTACTCAAATTTTCTCCATAGAAAATAGATTGATGATAAACTCATACTTTGTGTTTTCATTTACTGTCTTGGAATATTATTCACTTAAATGGCAGATTTCCAGAAAAAAAATTAATTCAAACAAATGTAAGAGTTGTAAGTGAATTAGAAAATTTGGTGACATAAAACTATAAGTTTAGAGTACTTGCATCCAACCAACATTGCACTCATTGTATTAATACCTGAGTGAGCCAAGGTGCCAGCATGATGCGCCATGATGAGAAGTTCATTTCTTGTCTTTACAGAAGCAACATTTAGTAACGAGTCTGTCCAGTCTTGCACTTAGCCGAGGGGACGGCATTTGCCAACCCCAGGCCTCTATTTGCACTGATATTGATGTAATTTTTAAAGACGTAAGGCTTTGTGACAATCTGCTGTCTTTCATCATATATTTTATAATAATCAATTAAGTATATGGAAACTAAAACATATTTTTGTGAAAACTATATCATGAAGTACTGTACATAACTTATAAGGGACGCTCGGGTGAGGTATAAGGACTCGTGCACTGAAAAATATGAATAACTTCGTTCCACACTTTGCAAGGAGCAGCTTTCAATACCGGAGTTATGTTTTATATATGTATATATGAAATTATTTGTTTTTCCTCGAAGGGATTGTAAAAGTGACTGACTACTAAAAACAAAGGAGGTCATTGCTTTCTTATAGAAATCTTTGAACCTCCAAAACCACTTTAAGCTGTCAGAGTCACTACCTGTGCTGCTAATCTATTTTGTAGGGTTCATAATTTTGTGGTTTTATTCATATCACTCGCTGCTTTTCCAAACTATCCTCGGCAAACCAAAATTGAATTATTTCTATTGTTTTATTATT
>JAPQNM010000023.1:4779453-4786953 GCA_029783475.1 Metacarcinus magister
CCCTATGGTGAACATGTATTTTTCATATTGAAACTAGATTTATGTACTATTGATGTTGCACATGGTAATGAGCATATACAAATGATTATTTTCTTCAGTTGTATGAAGGATATGTCTACCATGCAGTACAGTTAACTTCAGTTGTATGAAGGTTAGTTATGTTGAAATGTATATTACCTCTCACTGAGTGTTGCATAGAAAGATGAAATGATGTTAAAAACGATATTTTGAGCTTCAGTTAAGGTTCTTAATAGTGCTGTACGATACTATATAGTTGATCACTCGTATCAATATTATGATTCACACACAATTGACTGTTCCACAAAGCTCTCTGTTAGTCTTTTATAGTGTTTATGACACTTTATGTGCATATCCTGCCTAACAGTGTCTCCTGTGACTGCATCCTTGCCTCAACAACAAGGTGCAGTAACAGGATGTAACGTGAGGCACAATTTGTAAGGAAATAACATGATGCATATAGAAGTAAGGCCAAGCAGGGAGGTGGATGCAGTGTGTGGGTGAGTAAGTGAGTGGAGGTAGTGGTACAGCTAGGCCTGGTTGACACACTTGGCTGATGTTACAAGGCATTCCACCACATGGTTGACTATTGATAAGCAGCTTCTCCCTTAATAATGCATTGTCTACTGTAAAATTATATCATGTAAATCATTGATATGTGTATGAGCAACAAAAACCCAAAATGTTGTTATGTATAATCTTCATCACTATCTGTTCAAATGATATTTTTTAAATGAACCCCACTAAGAAGCATTATGGGTGGATTCCAGAGTATAATCTAATCTAGATAATCATTATGGGTATGTTACAGAGTATTCAATATAATATAACAAATATATTTAAAACTAAAAAATTTCCTCTTTATAAATGTATTTTGAGCAATTTTATGGACTAGTATTTTAGTATAATGTAATCTACGTTTACATAAGCAAAACTAAGTCTTGAAAAGCAGCCTTTAGTTCGTTAATTTGTTTTTGCAAGAACAACCAAAGAGGCCTAACATAACTGAACTCAAAGTAATAAGTAAAAAGTGTTCTCTGTCCACGCCACAGAGTGCTATGCAATGTTTAGTTGGTTAGAAGGTGAAGGTTGAGTCAAGGCAGAAGGGTGAATAGTAGTGTGTTAGAATACAATAAGAAAACTAGGACTAATGTGTAGGACTTTACGTTTTCATTGTGACTTTATTGTTTTGTCGTAATTGACTTTTTCTGTATCTGCAAGCTTTGACATATCAAGTCATGTGAGTGTATTGTTAATAATTGAGAATAAGTTCCCACCAAAAGTTATAGGATCGTGATTAGCAGGAAAATGCTAACGTAAGTCTGGTAAAATGAATGTGAAAGTAAAAACTTGTTACATTTGATATCAACACAATGTTCTGAAAGTTGTTCTTGTTCATACAATAATAATAGTATAATAGTATGTCTTTCATAGTGCAGCCTTGACACAATATCAAGGTTGCATTTGTGAAACATTCTTTTAATAAAAAGTCTTGACATACATATGAACCTTCGACAGATTTGAAAATGAATACGATAAATCAATGCTATGGTGTTGATCCTTGTGTAGAAGATTAGTGTGAGTACGCAAGCACAGTGTTTTGTGGGCAAGGTAAGCTAGCTCCTCTTCACTGTTGTCTGTATGCTACTAAAAGAAGAGTTGATGTAAACATTAAGAAGCATAATTTTCTTGGGGATTTCAGCTTTTACTTTATAAATATCAAATTTTAATAAAAGTGAATTTATTTTTATGGTAATAACTCGTATATTTTTAACTTAATTCAAAGTGGAATAATGTCTGTTAAGGAAATCCTATTGATGAACTTATGTGCTACTATGTAAGAAACTTGTATATAAAATGAAACTGTTTAGCCACACCTGCCGTACTGGTGGTTCCCGGGTATTTTTTGTACTATGTAATACATATGATATGCATGAAGCATGGATGTATTACATACTACACAGGTTCAAGGATGTAGTGATCTAATTAGGTGTTTGTCTTTGGTTTCTCTGTCATATAATACTTTATTTGACTGAATTTAAAGGTTGTTTGAAGTGGACAGATATTCATTATTTTTCTATTTTAGCAGTAATCTCCACTACTTTTGTTTTAAAATCGATGGCTTTTTTTAAATAGTTTTTTATAGAATACCTATTTTAGAATTGCTATAAATCTAAATATTGATCATTGTGTTATGGTATTTTGAAGCCATATTTTTAGTATTGATTGAGTCACTTTTTGATTTACTATTAACTGGATTGGTGCTAAAGTTAACATAATTTATCCTGTCATAATAAGAAGTAAGTGAAGGGATTTACTTATGACAAACAAAGACACTGGGAGGCCTTTAATAATTATGTTAAGTTTTACTCTTTGGGTGATCAGTTCATCATTCAAAGTGCACCAGATATAAAAACAAAAAATTGT
Source organism: Metacarcinus magister (assembly GCA_029783475.1). Taxonomy (NCBI): domain Eukaryota; kingdom Metazoa; phylum Arthropoda; class Malacostraca; order Decapoda; family Cancridae; genus Metacarcinus; species Metacarcinus magister. The sequence continues at coordinate 4,781,899 of JAPQNM010000023.1, forward strand.
AAAAAAAAAAAAGATGAAGCATTGTATTATCAATGTGCATATCATGTATTTTATTCCTGTACTAAATACTATTTTGCTCTGATTATTTTGGTTCTTCCTAACTCCTCAAAAAAAAGTAAAAGAATTATCAGAGAGAATTTTGACTTGAATAACATAACACTGCAATGCCTATATACTATATTTTTTTTGTATATGTTACCATTTTAATGTTGTAATGTAGTTGATCTGGAGCTTTGTTGTGATAATGTTTGTGAGAGACTAAAAAGTTTGGGTGTCAGACTCTTGAGTGTTGTGGTTGTAAGTACACTGCTAACAGAACAAACAGCTTCCTAGTTGCCAAAAAACTTAGCAAATACAGTGTGTAAATATCGTGTTAACCTCTACCTCCTCCTGAGTTCCCGGTCTGGTGTAGTGTAGTCACGGTGAGGCTCGTTAGTGATCACCTCAACTGTGGTGTTTAGTTGGTGTCGACACAAAATTATAGCAAATATACATCAGAAATATAATATATTTTTGACCTGGTTGAAGAAGAGTTATATATGCTATGTACTGTACCACACTAATTGTATGTAATAAGACCTGATGAGTAGTGTTTTACAGCAGTTATTATTTCAGGTCTGTATTTCCTTCTTGATGTAGATTGCACTCATGATACTGACATTACCTAAGGGTCTGCTGTCCTTATGATTGCAGGTCTCCAGCAGGCTAAGGCACTTACTCTTTCATTATAAAAAAAAAACAATTGATAGATATTGAATGCATATATGGACACAAACATGGGTTCATATCACTTCAAAAAAAAGTCCCAGAAGTGGAGTATAAAATAATAATCAGGACCAGGTTATAATAAAGACCTTTTTGTATGTGTGTGTGAGGTGCCATTATGAAAAGCAGAATCATGGGTACTTTTAAGCCAGCACCTTCCCTTCCCTTCCCCTCCCCATCAATTTGTTTTTATCTTCAGTAGATCCAACTATACTTATCATTGTTTTTTCATTATTATATCTTGCTGAATTGTACTAAGAGTGGCATTTGTAAAGCACATTCGTCTTTACATTTAGCAAGAGTAACTATTTTTTGAATGTGGGCATATTTCTATACAAACACATATCCTAATGAACTCGTAAAGATTAAGAAATATAGTCATACATACTGTATAATATCACAAACTTTGATGCCAACGACCATATCCATAATACCACAGAAAAAAACCTAAAGAGTATATATATGCACACATGCTTTTCTCATTTCTTATTTATCTAATTTTTGTGAAGATTTTTATTGTAAGTGCAAAGAACATTTTTCTCTAATATAGGTTTGTGTAATCCACAGTACACTGATCATATTCAAAGTTGTAATGAAGTATGTAAACTCTATATTCTTGTAAGTATTTTGGTCAAGATCCTATGTTTAGTGAGTGGTTCAAGAGAAGAAATAGAGAACAATAGAGGTATTCAATATTCTTATCAAAGAGTTTTCTGTGTCTCAGTATCACATATATTTTTATATAAACTAATTTTTAAGTACCAACAATCATCCGTGTGAGAGTTGTGTCCCCCAAGTCACTCACAGCCTGGCTTGTGGGTTAATAATCATATATAACAAGGTACTATAACTGAGGAGCTTAAAAACACCTCTCACTTGAGGAATAAATACATAGTGAATTTCTTGCCATCTGTTTGGAACTCTATAGCATATCATTACAATTCACCCATGTTTATACTTGTTAAATGCCTTATTTGTTAAAGACCAAATCCTTATGTCACAATATTACTATTGATGTAATAAATATATAAAATAAAACTGAATCTCTTGATATTTCCACACTCAAGGGTTAGGTTAGGTTAGGTTGAGTTGTGTTTACTGCATACATAAAAGACAAACCACTCACCAACCCTCTACTCTGACCTCTTCCTCTTCTATATATAACCCAGACACTCCCTTCCTCTCACCCTCGCCCAGGAGAACAAAAGAAGAAGCAAAAAACTAACTAGCAAGGTGTAGGGGAGGTGATGTTAATGAATAAGGACGACTGTGTCAAGGTGTAGGAGTGTGCAGGTGAGATAAGGCAAAATGCAGGTGTTGGGCTGATTATATATACCTGTACCTGTACCTGACTACGTGCACAGCTAAGGAGGGGCGTGGTGAGGGGGGGGAAGGTGGGGTGACAGGTAGTAGTGGTGAGGTGGGGTGAGGGAGGACAACAGGGTGTGGCGGGGTGGCACGAAGGAGGCAAATGGGGTGTGGTTTAAGGGGTGAAGGATGAGGTATGAGGGAGAGTGTGAGAGGGCGAGGTAATTTGAAAATGAGATGCGTGAAATGAGTGGAAAATGCAGATAAATAAGACAATGACTTTAGAATCAAGAAAGGAGGGAAGGGAAAGAAAGGAGGACGGTAGGATAGAAGGGAAGAGGGAAGGGTGGGGGCTTGGTGAAGGGAAAGGGGGGGGAGGGAGGTGATGCAGATGCGAGCCATGATCAAGGCAGCTCTCTCTCTCTCTCTCTCTCTCTCTCTCTCTCTCTCTCTCTCTCAGCCTACCTTACTAGGACCCTCCCTCCTGTCCTTCCTTACTCCTAATCCTGTTTTTCAAGGGGGTTCCAGCCTCCTCCTCCTTCTCTTTCCCCACCTCCTTCTCCTCCTTCTTCAACTCCTCGTACTATTTATTCCAAGTCAGTTTCTTCTTCCTCCTTTCCTCCTGCCTTCTTATTCTTGTTATTATGATGGTGCTCTTCTATCATCTTATTCATCTTCTGTTGCTTATTCTTCTTTTTCTTCTTGTTCTTATCTCTTATTCTCCCTTTCCACCACCTCCACCTCCTCCTCCTCCTCCTCCTTCCCGTCAGGACAGGTTGTGGTTCGCGGGAAGGCAGTGTGTGTCGGGTCAGTCACCTTGGGAAGGACCTTACAGAAGACTCCTCCTCCTCCTCCTCCTCCTCCTCTTCGTTTTATTTTAGTGGTTCTCCTCTTTCAATTTCTACCTCTAGTCTACCATCTCCTCCTCTCCTTATTCTTCCTTCTTTCATCTCTTCTGTCTTTCCTCTTTTAGTGTTCGTCTTGCTTGCTTACCATCTTTATCATGGTTTTCCTTTTCTTTTGCTTCCAATTCTTCCTTTCTTCCTCTTCGTACTGATCACTATATATACCCTTTCTTTTCCTCTTCTTCTTGCACGTCAATCTTTATCCTAGCTTTCCACTCCTTCCTTCCCTTCCTGTCCTTCCTTTCCTTCCTTCCCTCCCTCCCCTCCCTGTCCTTCCTTCCCTCCCTTCCCTCCTGTCCTTGCATGGTGTGAGTAGCCTCGTCTGAACCCAACTACGTATTTTCAAGGTGACTCTTCCCCCACCAACCACTGAATGACCTTACTTGACCTAACGCCACCCGACAAACCTTCAAGACCCATTAGGATGCTAGCCACGTGTGCCTATCCTATCCTGACTCTCTCTCTCTCTCTCTCTCTCTCTCTCTCTCTCTCTCTCTCTCTCTCTCTCTCTCTCTCTCTCTCTCTCCTTCCTTTGCTATAACCACTCCCTGTCAGTGAAAAATCCTTAATGACCTCAGCAGGACTCGATCCCGCACCTTTCCACTGAACCAGTGTGTGTGTGTGTGTGTGTGTGTGTGTGTGAACAATGGTGGACGGCGAGATAAAAGGAATATAAATTGAATAATGAATACACCCCCAAAGGAACAAGAAGGGACGTGAAGTGACTACCTCGTTCGGTTCAACTTGACAAGGAATGAGAGAAAGAAAAAAATAGAATCTCCACGCCGCCCCCTGGAGTGAGTGTGTTGAATGCGTTGAGTGAGCGTGATTTGGGTGAGTGTGTTGACTGAGCGGCGGGTCACGAATGGCAGGAGAGCAAGAGAGAGAACCGCTTGATAGTGTACAAGTTATAATTCCTAGTAAGAGTATATAGTTTGTACTCTAATATATTACACCACGATCACCACCAGGTCAGCGATTAATTTTGAAAGGTTAAGCACACATGAGAATTTCAATACTTAGTTACATATACATTAGGAAAGAAAAAAAAATAGTTAATTACATTTAATATATGATGAATATGGGAACACTCAGCTCGTGATATATTTTGAAAGGCTTATGTTGTGTTAATTAATACAAGACCATATTAACCACACATAATAGTTTTAATACATAAACACTATATGTATAACTTATATTCATGCAACTTTACACATTAATGAGATGAGCCTCAGTGTACATAATATAATAAGGTTTCCAGCCACGTATAACCTTAGTGAAACAGAATACAAACGTTTAACCTTGAACATAAACAAGTGAGGTGCAGCACGGCGAGGCATGCACAGAGCGGCTGTAGTACCTCCACCTAACTCACCTATTATGTATTGTACCTATGAACATAAATATTACCACAAGACACGCCATACCACACTTATACCTATACTCTATACTTATAAGTTATACTATACACCTATTAAAACCGGAGTGAAAAAATATTGCAAAACAAAATATATGTATAATGAAGAGTCCTAGACCTTATATTTTCCGTCTACTAAGTTGAGTTACGATGCACATTATGGGTCATTAATATGATGTCTATTTCGTCTCACCTGTGTAACTATGAATCAGGTGTAAGAGAAAGGTATTGGAAGGTATTACGATCATATAACAAGACCAATGATGCTTAAACAAGGTCGTTATGGATGCAAGTTAGATGAGACACGAGAACAAAAAAGAACAACTCAATGTAAATCTAAGAGGAAGCAACTTAAGGTCAAATGTTCTATATTAATATTACATCCTCCTCCTTCTTCTCTTATATTGATAGTAATAATGATGATAATATAGATCAATTCATCACCATTACATCATTATACACACACACACACACACACACACACACACACACACACACACACACACACACACACACACACACTACACACACACACACACACACACATACACACGTGCGCACATACCCAGGAGATCGGACGTTCCATACTACAACCTTACTATTACACACACACACACACCTAAATACACACACACACACACACACACACACACACACACA
>JAPQNM010000023.1:4791953-4821953 GCA_029783475.1 Metacarcinus magister
CCTTTTTTTTTCTTCTCTCTCTCTCTCTCATTTCCTCAACTCCCTACCTAAAATTCCTTAACTCCATAATACTTCTTCCCATTACTCCACCCCTACTGATAACATGCTTCCCTTTCCCCACCCATTCCTGTCCCTATCGATATTAGACAGCAAGAGAGAGAAAGAAAGAAGGAAAGAGATAGATAGATAGATATATAGATAGAGAGAGAAAGAGAGATGAGTCTAACTACCTACTTTCATGCATATTAATCCAACATAAACTAGCTGTCAACTCGTATTTATGTTTCCTCTCCAACTATCGGAAATTTCCCAGAACAAGTGCAGTGGGTTGTCTGCTACTCGCTACAAACATTAGGCAATACAAGGCTTACCTGGTTTTTACTTGAATAATCTTAAGGGAAAGATGATAAGGTAATGTCCAGGCAGGCAGGGTCAGGTTATGTAATGTGTGTGTGTGTGTGTGTGTGTGTGTGTGTGTGTGTGTGTGTGTGTGTGTGTGTGTGTGTGTGTGTGTGTGTGTGTGTGTGTGTGTGTCTCTTTTTTTTCTTTTATAATCGTGACATGATGTAGTTAAAATGCCAGCCGCCCATATAGATTTTTACACAAATGTCTACTTTTACGATTAAGATAAAAGGTAAGGAATTGAAAAGTACACCATAGATTTTTTGTTCTCTCTCTCTCTCTCTCTCTCTCTCTCTCTCTCTCTCTCTCTCTCTCTCTCTCTCTCTCTCTCTCTCTCTCTCTCTCTCTCTCTCTCTCTCTCTCTCTCTCTCTCTCTCTCCTTGAATTCGTTTCATTATAATTTTCTTCAGTTGAATGACCTTTTAATGTGAGTTTTTCTTTGTGGAATATATTGTGATGCAAGAGGTTTTAATATGCATTATTTATTTCCCCATGTGTGTGTGTGTGTGTGTGTGTGTGTGTGTGTGTGTGTGTGTGTGTGTGTGTGTGTGTGTGTGTGTGTGTGTGTGTGTGTGTGTGTGTGTGTGTGTGTACGAGAAAAAAAACCCACTTTCCTTTACATACACATAAGAATAATTAAATACGAATCCTCACTTATTGAAAAACAAGAAAAATGATTTATACCCAAACTATTTATACATTTCGATTTTTTCTTCTTTTTCTGTTGTGAATAATTCTATAATATCTCCATTGAGTAAACATAAATATATACAATAATACACAAGACAACTAAGGATTATACACAAAAAATAAATAAATAGATAGATAAAAGATAAATACTAACATACACATATATACACAATAACTATAAAAAATAAATAAATAAATAAATAAATACAAAACAATACACATCACTATTAATTTTTTTTACTGATGGTGACATGTTAGGTTAAGATTCTCTCCCTTTTCATCCTGGGTGTAAGGTGTGTGTTGGGGGTGTGTTGGGGGGCGTGAGGGGTACGTGAGGTGCATGATAAATAGGTACAAGCCAGGTAGTAAGGGAGGGTGAGGGCGTGAGGCTAGGTATCAGCAGGTAGGTAAGGATGGTGTTAGGCAAGCTGGGTTACACTTGTCCACCGCTAACATGAGGAACGAGTAGGAAGGAAGATGAATAATGTATAAAGATCGGCACCTCAGTAAATGGATGAGGAGGAGGAAGGAGTAATAGGAGATGAATAATACCGAATAGCGAATGACGTAATTTAATGGAGACTGAAAATAATTAACGGGTAGCAAAATAACAAAACAAAAATACGAAGCGAATGAGAAAATCTGTGATATAGTAATGCTGATGAAAAGAAAGAAAAAAAAAAACTGAAACAAAACAGCAGCGCACACGACAGCGGAAGAATGAAAAAAAAATATTGTATAATAAATAAACATCACCTTTTAAATCACTCAACAGGTACACATTATCAAAGTCGTCTGTTATACCTTCGTGGAGATGAAGAAGGAGGAGGAGGAGGAGAAGGAGGAGGAGGAGGAGGAGGAGGAGGAATAGCCATAACCAGTACCATCCCTAACAAACATATATTTCTCCTTCTTAATCAAGCAGAATCTCCTTCCTAACGCTGTATATCTCCATTCATCTCGACATAAAGACACGAGTTTACACGCGTCTCCCCTAAACACGGACAGCGCAGCGATAAAGGTGATAAGGAAGTAGTGGTACAGGTGGGACGGGGCGAGCCAGGCGATGGATGGTTCCCTGCTGGCTGGCTGGCTGGCTGTCCTGTTCCTCAACCTTATACTTTGGCCTTGGATGCAAGAGTATACGTCGGTTTGTGTGTGTACTCTGTCATGAGGCGTGACGGCGTGGTGGTGGTGGTGGTGAGGAGGAGGAGGAGGAGAAGGAGGAGAAAGAGGAGAAGAGAAGATAGAGTACAAGATTGGATATTGAAATAGGAAGAATAGAAGGTTTAGCAAGGTGATTATACTAGAAAGATAATAATGATAACAAAGAGGACGATAGACACCTCTTCTTAGTCACTAAATTAATTAAGGCAAAGTCTCACGACACACACACACACACACACACACACACACACACACACACACACACACACACACACACACACACACACACACACACACACACACACCTGTTACCTTCGTACTAATCAACAACTTAACACCTGCCTTGATTAACAATATTATCACCTGAGAGCGAGGAATTATGAACTTTTCTTACGACTCACTCAATAGTTTTCATTCAATCTTATCTTTGGTAAGCATTTTTTCTTTTTTTCACGTCTCTTATTCTTATATTCAGTGAGCAATGAGTGAGGCGCAATCTCATGTAATTGTTAATAGTATGAAATTATCAAACATTTATTCCTCCTCCTAAACCAGTGTTCCTCTTGAAATATTCTTGAAAATATTCTTAAAATCTTAGTGTCGTCTGTTCTGGCAGGAGTCATCAGCAAGAACAGTGAAAAGCGATGTAATTGTGAAATCGGGAAAAAATTTTAATTTTTTCTTCTTCAGATTCTTGTCTCTGAAGCATGGAATCTTCTTCCTCTCACAAACATTCAGCTGGTGAATATAATCTAGCATTTGCGGCGACAGTGAAAAATCTTCATGACTTTAAGACAACGAAGAAATGTCCTTTGTCTTTGCTTTGTATTTTTTTTATCTTCTTTTCTTCTTCCTCCTCCTCCTTTTTTTTCTTCTTCCTTCTTCTCTTCCTTTTTTTCTCGCTGTATATTAAAATAAAATGCAAAATTTGTGAAGGTAAACCCTTTATACTATCACACGATAAAATCTTTGTAATAATTATATAATAATAATAATAATAATAATCTGCCGTCACTCCTTATACGAAATCCTTAGACTCGAGAATTTTTATGAAACCCAAACCTTTGACTAAGAAATAAAATAAAAAAGTACATCTCATCTTAAAACTGAGGCGAGAAGCAACTAATAAAATGCACTTTAACTAACCTATTGTATTTATATATTTAAAGCGTGACAGGATGTATTTTTCAAGAACAACTTAACCAGTCCACACACACCTATTAGACAAGAAAATACACTAACCATAAGTTGCTTTACATAAATTAATTAATCATATAGTATTATCTCACATATTTTCCTTATATAGGTTTTCCTTTCATTAAACTCATGGAGGGAGGGAGGAACATACGCTCTTTTTTTGTTACATTATAGGCTACACCAAGTTCATTTACCTGTCTCACCTGATGTAATTAACCTCACCTGGACCACACCTGCAGCACGAGAGTCATGCCGTAATGAAGCAATTATACACGTGAGCAACTTTGAAAACCATCTATTTACCTCATCTTCTTCTCTCTCTTTTTTTTGTTTACCAGCCTGCAATCCGTTTACGTTATGATCTTTTTATCACGTGTGTTAAAGCTTTCTTGGACCGCCTTCATGATAACGATAAGCTTACCTTTATGATAATGATAAGCTTACCTCTATTACACCTGCACGAACCTTACCTGTAATGAAGCAATCACTCAGGTAATTCTCTCTCTCTCTCTCTCTCTCTCTCTCTCTCTCTCTCTCTCTCTCTCTCTCTCTCTCTCTCTCTCTCTCTCTCTCTCTCTCTCTCTCTCTCTCTCTCTCTCTCTCTCTCTCTCTCTCTCTCTCTCTCCCCAGGTTCGCTTGATTTTCATGTTTTTATCTCCTTTTGTTCATCTGTGGTCAGATTATTTCTTTTCACGTCCGTCAGCCTGGGAATCCTATTTACATAATTTGCTTGAGGGGAGGGGGAAGGGGAGGAGGTCAGGTGAGGTCAGGTGAGGTGAGGTCAGGTAAGGTCAGGTAAGGTGAATGCCTTGCTAACTCTCTCGTAGGTAATTGTTGGTATTCGTCGCTGAGTTGTGTCGTAATGATGACAAAGTGGTCTTTTGTGTCCGTCTTTAAGGTCTTAAGCTGACCTTCCTACCTTCCTTCTGTACCCTTATCTATCTCTCTTTCTCTTTTTCTCTCTATGCTCTCCCTTCCGTCTTCCCTCCTCATCAACCTCACCATTCTCTCCCTCCTCCTTGCACATCACTCTCCCTCTTTCTCTCCTTCCTTCCATTTCAAAGAAATCCTCCACCTACTCGTTCCTGTAATGATGAAATACAGGTCTTAGATGTCATAGTGTCACCCTTCACTCCCTTCCCCAACCCTATCCCATCTCCCTCCCTTTCCTTCCTTTAACTCTTCATTTGTCCTCCTCCTCCTTCCAGCTAACTAGTCTTCCTTTTTACAGTTTCTCTCTCTCTCTCTCTCTCTCTCTCTCTCTCTCTCTCTCTCTCTCTCTCTCTCTCTCTCTCTCTCTCTCTCTCTCTCTCTCTCTCTCTCTCTCTCTCTCTCTCTCATGGTTACTTATGGAAGGATTAACCATTTTCCAATCTATTACAGTGGAATTTGTTAATCAGTTACAATCTTTTCCTCTATAGATCTGCCAATGACGAGTTTACTTTAATATCTTTAGGTTTAGGTAGTCCTCTAAAGCAATATTGGAGTAGTTAGCGCAAGGCATGAGGCAGCAAGGGTCTTATATATATAATACATTGAAGCCCCTTTCGTACGTACCTAACTATTTTGTCAAGTGAAGTGAAGTAAGAAGTCACCAGCGTGTTACTATTATTATTATTCACACAATCACCATCGCCTGTGACAAGTGAAGCAGCAGGGAGTATAGGTAGGTAGGTATACATGTGCCTTCAAAAAGTATACACAGGCACCATCAACACTAACAACACTACACTATACTTCTACACACTTTCTACAGGGACAAGAAATATAGTGGAGAGAAAGAAGAGAAGAGAAAAACCTAACACTATGAAATCGAAAATGTAGCTCAAAGAAGAAGAGATACGTGAACACAATACAAAGGGAGTGAGTACATGGGAGACACATCACCTCTCTGGATTACCTACTTACCTACCCCTTACCCAGGAGACATTCTGAACACTCTCTTCCCTTCCCTTCCCTTTCTTCCCTTCCCTTCCCTTCCTTCCTTCCCACAGTGTTCCTTCTTCAATCTCATCCCTATCCCATTTCTCTTTCCCACAAGCATTCTTACACCTCTTCTCCTCCTTTCCTCTTTATTCTTCTATCATTCTTCCTACCCAAGTACACATTCCTCCTCCTTCCTTCCTTCTTTCCCCTCTCGTCCCCTCCCTTCTTCCCCACTACTAAGGGGTAGATAGAATGTCTTTATCCCTGTCGTCCCACTCCTTCAACACACCCTCTGTCTTTCCTCCCCGATGCCCCGCCCTCGAAGCCTGCTTGTCTCTCCCTTCCTTCCTTCATTCCTTCTTTCATACGTACCCTCTCTCTCTCTCTTTTTTTTTCTCTCTCTCTCTCTCTCTCTCTCTCTCTCTCTCTCTCTCTCTCTCTCTCTCTCTCTCTCTCTCTCTCTCTCTCTCTCTCTCTCTCTCTCTCTCTCTCTCTCTCTCTCTCTCTCTAATTGCATATCATCCTTCTCCCTTGCATCTCTCCTTCCTTCAACTTTCCCATCCTTTTACCATTACCTTTCCCCTTTGAATTACTCCTCTATTTGTATCTCCCTTCCTTCTTCATCTCTTCTCCTTCCCCTTTCTACCTTTCTTCTTCCCCTCCCTTCCCTCCCTCTTCTTCCCCTTCATAAACTAATTGCATAACCAGATTTAACACTACCTATAAACATTTATCTCTCCCCCCCTCTCTCTCTCTCTCTCTTTCCTCCTCCTCTTCCTTGGTATTTCTCCCCTCTTACCTCCCCCCATTCCCTCTCCCCTCTCCCACACCTCCAGACATAACTAGATGCAGCACCTCCTCCTCTCATCGATCTTAATATGCGTCTTGACCGGGAAACTTACACATACAAGAGAACACAAAATATACATCACATACCTTTACAAACTCGTGGCATTATTTTGAGATGTACTACAAGGAAGATAAGGATTTGTTGCTCATATCTCTGTGTCTCTTAGTCTTGTGATAATGTACGTATTGATAGATGGTACAGTTTTGTTGGAGAGTTGAGGTTTAAACGAAGGTAGTCAAGGAGGCAGTTCTCTATGATCAAATAACTTACTTGAATTTAACTTGGAAAAAGAAAATCACACTCTGTCTCTCTCTCTCTCTCTCTCGCTCACTCATAAATTGTAGGAAGATAGAGTGAAGAGGCAGGGACAGGACAGGTGAACAGAGGGACATAAAACAGAGGATGACAGGCAAGGCAACAACACACGACGCAGCAATCACAAAAAAGGAAGGCTAAGGAGAGAGAAAAAAAGTAGCGAGAGAAGTCAAGTTTTTCTCAAATGTTAAGAGTAAAATCCGAAGAGTTTTGTCACGTAAATTTTTTTTCTTCTTATAGCTATTAGGAAAGGAGAGGAAAGGAAAGGAAAGGATAATAAAATGTAGATAAATGAAAAATAAGCAAACAGACTTCGTACATACAGAAAAAAAAGACTAAATAATTTACACAGGTAATATATTTAATTTCATCCCCCCCCCATCTCTCTCTCTCTCTCTCTCTCTCTCTCTCTCTCTCTCTCTCTCTCTCTCTCTCTCTCTCTCTCTCTCTCTCTCTCTCTCTCTCCATCATTCTCTTCTTTCTTCTTCCATCTCTTCCTTCATCCTAAATCTTTTCTTCCCCCCTCCCCCCTTTCCCCCCCTTCCCCCAGCCCCCTTTCGCCCAGCTGGATCCAAACATTAGGCTTTTACCGGCTTTGGTTGGGCCACACACACACACACACACACACACACACACACACACACACACACACACACACACACACACACACACACACACACTCAAGGTCAATAGTCATGCTTACGATCCAATAAAGGGAAAGCTTTTACTGTCTCTATCTTTCTATCTTTCTTTCTCTCTTTCTTTCTGAGGTTCAAGTACTACATGGTAATAAATATTCACTCACACACCCACGACAGAGAGAGAGAAGAGAGAGAGAGAGAGAGAGAGAGAGAGAGAGAGAGAGAGAGAGAGAGAGAGAGAGAGAGAGAGAGAGAGACACACACACACACACACACACACACACACACACACACACACACACAATACAACCCTTGATCCTACCTACTTTACACACACACAGCCCACCAACATCGAGTGAAAACCCGTAAAATCTTTATAATCTTTACATCAAGATGAGGGAGTGACAGGAGCAAGAACAGGAGGAGTAGGAGGAGGAGGAGGAGGAGGAGGAGGAGGAGGAGGAGGAGGAGGAGGAAGGGGAGAAAGATAGGGATGAAGGGGGCTGTGGCAGGGTTGAGGAGGTAAAAGCAGGGAGGCAGGGAGGCAGGGAGGGAGGCAAGGCGGTGTGATACTTCTCCAAGGAACAGATGGCAGGGGGCAGGGGGTATGGGGCAGGAGGGAAGGAGGCAGGGGTTAGAGGGCAGGGTGGTAGGGGGTAGGGTGTACTAGGAGGATTTGGGGAAGAGGAAGAGGCTGTGATGTTAAGAGATGATGATAAAAGTGGTTTTGAGATAGGCTGATGTGAGGGAAGGGACGCGAGGTGCAGGGGTGAGGCTAGGTAGTGAAGGGGGTGGTGAAAGGGGGGGGTGAAGGGGTGGTGAAGGGGTGAAGGGTTAAGATGAAGTACAATACAACAAGAAGAGAGTAACAACAACAACAACAAAAACATCTCTTATTCCTGTCTTTCTATTCCTCTTCTTTATCCTCTCTTCCTTCCTTCCTCCTATACTCTTACTTAAATAAAAGAGAGAGAGAGAGAGAGAGAGAGAGAGAGAGAGAGAGAGAGAGAGAGAGAGAGAGAGAGAGAGAGAGAGAGAGAGAGAGAGAGAGAGAGAGAGAGAGAGAGATTAAGGGGGATGATGTGAAGGGAAGGTGAGAGGTAATGAGAAGGGTGAAGGGTTACATGGAGGTAAAGGAGGAGCGGCAACAGGTAAGGTGATGAGGTGAGAGAAAGGGGAGAGGTTAATGGGTGATATGAAGGGGAAGAGGAGGAGGAGGAATAAAGAGGAGGAAGAGGAAGAAGAGGAGGAAGAGAAGAAGAATTATAAACAGCAGCAGGAGGAGGAATGAAGAGAGGAAAGATGAGGAAGAAGAGGAGGAAGAGAAGAAGAATCAGATACAGCAGGAGAAGGAGGAGGAAAAGGAAGAGGAGGAATAAAGAGGAAAGGAAGGAATAGGAGGGAAAATGAAGAGGATTAATGGGAAAAGAGAAAGAGAATGAGAGAAAGAAAAAAAAGTACTGATGTTAGAGTGAAAAGGAAAGAGGAAAATGAGGTGAGAAAGCAAGGACAAGGAAAATTTTGGATAAACAGAGAATTGGAAAAAAAGCAAGAATGGAAGAAAAAAAATAGAGAGAAGATGATAATGAGAAAGAAAATAATAAGAGAATGAAGGTTGCACAATAAATGGATGAATAAGAAAAGAAGAACATATAAGAATGAATAAAAAGGAGAAGGAAGGAAGGGAGACAAGAAGGAAGGAGGAGGAGGAGGAGGAGGAATTGATGATATATGGGAGGAGGCGGATAAAATAGGGGCAGGAGGAGGGGGAAAGGAGGGTGAAGGAGGAGGAGGGAGGGAGGGAGGGAAGGATCAGGTGTGCAGGTGGGGGGGTTGGGTAGGGTTTGGGGGGGAGGGGGGGTTGAGGTAAGGTAACGGGACGGTCAAGGCCAACCTACATCCCTTGCACCCCCACCCCCCTCCAACCCAACATAGCCCAACCGTACCCTTCCCCACCCTCCACATTCCCCCCATTCCCTCCCCACTCACTCCAACCCCCAACATAGCCAACTGGACCCTTCCCCATCTTCCCCACCCCCCACAACCCCCAAAACCATCCTCTACCCCCAACACAACACGAAGCTGGCCCCCAACTTTACCTCCACCTCCTCCTCACCCCCAATAGATTACCCTCACCTCCCTTAATAATAGCTTGATTTTCTTACACCCTCTCCTTCCTCTAATGAGTATATGTAAACACTACTATCACCTCTTAACTCATTATAATATAGAGTGAGAGCACCTCTATCTCACACTTCCTCTTCCTCACACTCTTTCGTTAGTGTGAGAGGTGAGAAAATGGTTTAATATCACTCATTGCCTATCCTATTAACTTTTATTATTATCATTATTAGTATTTTCTTCTTGTTATTATTATTATTAGTACAACTTAAATATATTCTATAACATTATACAAAGCTAAATCCTCTACACTCGTTACTATTATTATTATTATTATCATTTTATCATTATTATTATTATCATCCTCTACATTCGCTACCCCGGACCCTTCTTAATTTGATTTAGTGAGCCATGAACCTACAGACAAGTAGCGTGCCATTTTCTTTAAACACATTTCTCGTCTTATTCAATATAATTTGTATTAGTAATCCATAATTTGCATAGACCGCGTGTCACTCTACATGATAATATTTTAGTTTTTGTTTTGTTTAAAGAGAGAGAGAGAGAGAGAGAGAGAGAGAGAGAGAGAGAGAGAGAGAGAGAGAGAGAGAGAGAGAGAGAGAGAGAGAGAGAGAGAGAGAGAGAGAGAGAGAGAGCGAGAGCGAGAGCGAGAGCGAGAGAGAGAGAGAGAGAGAGAGAGAGAGAGGGAGAGAGAGAGAGAGAGGGAGGGAGAGAGAGAGAGAGGAGGGAGAGAGAGAGGAGAGGAGAGAGGAGGAGGGAGAGAGAGAGAGAGAGAGAGAGAGAGAGAGAGAGAGAGAGAGAGAGAGAGGGAGAGGGAGAGAGGAGAGAGGAGAGAGAGAGAGAGAGAGAGAGAGAGAGAGAGAGAGAGAGAGAGCGAGAGAGAGAGACGAGAGCGAGAGCGAGAGAGAGAGCGAGAGCGAGAGCGAGAGCGAGAGCGAGAGAGAGAGAGAGAGAGAGAGAGAGGGGGGGGAGAGTCTTAAATGCTATATGGGGTCAGTGGCCTCGGCGGAGTGTGCAGGAGGAGGAGGAGGAGGAGGAGGAACACATAGGAACACATAGGAAGAACAAACAGCAACAGGCCTGCTGGCCCTTACGAGGCTGTTTGTGAGTACACTATCTAGTCTAGAGTGAAGGATACAGGATAGTAAGAGTGAAGGCTTCTCTCCCCAGCCATGGCTGGCAGGGAAAGGAAGGCCAACCAAGACCAGACTGTCACTACTGTCACTACCACTACTGCTACCACTACTTCCTGGCAAGCGATGTCAGGCCACTAGCGACGTCTTTTGAATCGACATTTCGTAAGTTAGGTACATCAGGATGAACTTACTCAAAGTTTGCTACGTTAACGGATAGTATTTTAGTTGTGGATTGGCTTCTAAATATTTGTCAAGTCTATTTTTGAACGTAGTAATTGTTTTACTGTCGACGACATTGGCGGGCAGGGA
This sequence comes from Metacarcinus magister, assembly GCA_029783475.1. NCBI lineage: Eukaryota > Metazoa > Arthropoda > Malacostraca > Decapoda > Cancridae > Metacarcinus > Metacarcinus magister. The sequence continues at coordinate 4,802,729 of JAPQNM010000023.1, forward strand.
GTTCCAAACGTTAACGATCCGATTGAAAAAGAAGTGCTTGGCTTTGTTTGATGTGAATCTTTTACCAGTAATCTTAAAAGAATGATGTCTTCTTGTTATATTTGATCAATCAAAAGTAATGTAATCTTCTGTATTGATATTATCGAATCCTTTGATTATCTTGAACATTTCAATGAAATCCCCTCGCATCCTTCGTTTCGGTGGTAATGGCAGGTTAAACATAACTTATTGCCAGTATTAACCCTTACACTGCCGAGGTCTTTTATAAGTGTTCGATTTATAGATTTTAAAAAAAAATTATGATTTTATTCAAATTTTTCTTATTAATGATAAAAATAAATATTAATGATAAAAATAAATATTAATGATAAAAATAAATAATAATGATAAAAATAAATATTAATGATAAAAATAAATAATAATGATAAAAATAAATATTATTGATAAAAATAAATATTAATGATAAAAATAAATATTAATGATAAAAATAAATATCAATGATAAAAATAAATATTAATGATAAAAATAAATATTAATGATAAAAATAAATATTAATGATAAACATAAATAATAATGATAAACATAAATAATAATGATAAAAAATAAATATTAATGATAAAAATAAATTTTAATGATAAAAATAAATAATAATGATAAAAATAAATATTAATGATAAAAATATATATTAATGATAAAAATATATATTAATGATAAAAATAAATATTAATGATAAAAATAAATATTAATGATAAAAATAAATAATAATGATAAAAATAAATAATAATGATAAAAATAAATATTAATGATAAAAATAAATATTAATGATAAAAATAAATATTAATGATAAAAATAAATATTAATGATAAAAATAAATATTAATGATAAAAATAAATATTAATGATAAAAATGAACATTAATGATAAAAATAAATATTAATGATAAAAATTAATAATAATGATAAAAATAAATATTAATGATAAAAATAAATAATAATGATAAAAATAAATATTAATGATAAAAATAAATATTAATGATAAAAATAAATATTAATGATAAAAATAAATATTAATGATAAAAATATATATTAATGATAAAAATATATATTAATGATAAAAATATATATTAATGATAAAAATATATATTAATGATAAAAATATATATTAATGATAAAAATATATATTAATGATAAAAATATATATTAATGATAAAAAATAAATATTAATGATAAAAATAAATATTAATGATAAAAATATATATTAATGATAAAAATATATATTAATGATAAAAATATATATTAATGATAAAAAAATAAATATTAATGATAAAAATAAATATTAATGATAAAAATAAATATTAATGATAAAAATAAATATTAATGATAAAAATAAATATTAATGATAAAAATATATACTAATGATAAAAATAATATTAATGATAAAAATATATATTAATGATAAAAATATATATTAATGATAAAAATCTATATTAATGATAAAAATAAATATTAATGATAAAAATATATATTAATGATAAAAATAAATATTAATGATAAAAATATATATTAATGATAAAAATATATATTAATGATAAAAATATATATTAATGATAAAAATATATATTAATGATAAAAATATATATTAATGATAAAAATATATATTAATGATAAAAATATATATTAATGATAAAAAATAAATATTAATGATAAAAATAAATATTAATGATAAAAATATATATTAATGATAAAAATATATATTAATGATAAAAATATATATTAATGATAAAAAATAAATATTAATGATAAAAATAAATATTAATGATAAAAATAAATATTAATGATAAAAATAAATATTAATGATAAAAATAAATATTAATGATAAAAATATATACTAATGATAAAAATAAATATTAATGATAAAAATATATATTAGTGATAAAAATATATATTAATGATAAAAATAAATATTAATGATAAAAATAAATATTAATGATAAAAATATATATTAATGATAAAAATAAATATTAATGATAAAAATATATATTAATGATAAAAATAAATATTAATGATAAAAATATATATTAATGATAAAAATAAATATTAATGATAAAAATAAATATTAATAAAAAAATAATATAATGATAAAAATAAATATTAATGATAAAAATAATATTAATGATAAAAATAAATATTAATGATAAAAATATATATTAATGATAAAAATAAATATTAATGATAAAAATAAATATTAATGATAAAAATAAATATTAGTGATAAAAATAAATAATAATGATAAAAATAAATATTAATGATAAAAAATAAATATTAATGATAAAAATAAATATTAATGATAAAAATAAATATTAATGATAAAAATAAATATTAATGATAAAAATAAATATTGGCGCTAATTGGTCCACTGAAGACTATTTAAGAAGGAAGACACAGACGAGGAGGAGGAGGAGGAGGAGGAGGAGGAGGAGGAGGAGGAGGAGGAGGAGGAGGAGGAGGAGGAGGGGGAGGGGGAGGAGGGGGAGAATATTATGATTTTGCTGTAGGAGTTTGGAGAGAGAGAGAGAGAGAGAGAGAGAGAGAGAGAGAGAGAGAGAGAGAGAGAGAGAGAGAGAGACGAGAGAGAGAGAGAGAGAGAGAGAGAGAGAGAGAGAGAGAGAGCGATAGAGATAGAGAGATAAATAGAGAGAATAAATAGTTTTAGGCGTATCACACATGCGTATATAGTGTTTAATATTATAATAATGATGAAACTGAGTCCAGATTCGTGTTCAGTTTGACTGAAAACCTTTAGGTACAAATTTTCATGAAATTCTGAGGTGTGGAAATTTTTCACGAAATTTTCAAGGGTGTCACCTTAGATTTTTTTCATGAAATCATGTTTTTCAAAATAACTCGAAAAGTATGAGGTTTACGTAAAAAACATACGTAATAGTAAATATAGAGCAGGCGACGCCCGTTTCTTTGAGCTTTACTAGAATGGAATTGGAATGTAAGTAATGGAGATATTGATATATTTGTATTTTACACGAAACTTCTACTTAATTACATTTTTCTCCTAAACCAAAAGAGTAATTTACAAACGGATGACACCATCAGATAGAACTTGTCAAGCTGAACAACTTTGTTTCTATACATCTTTGTTGTAGGACTAATACTTTACTTGTAAAATGACTAAACTATTTTGGACTCAAATTCTGGTGGAAATTTTCGGGCCAAAAATTTCACGAATCCATTTTCATCACAAATCCACGAAAACTTATATTGAAGTTAAAGGTTTTGTAATTAATAATAATACATGTTAAGGAAGTGTTGCTGTCAGAGTAAATAAATATTAATAATTATAATAATAAATATTAATGATAAAAATAAATATTAATGATAAAAATAAATATTAATGATAAAAATAAATATTAATGATAAAATATATATTAATGATAAAAATATATATTAATGATAAAAATAAATATTAATGATAAAAATATATATTAATGATAAAAATAAATATTAATGATAAAAATATATATTAATGATAAAAATATATATTAATGATAAAAATATATATTAATGATAAAAATAAATATTAATGATAAAAATAAATATTAATGATAAAAATATATATTAATGATAAAAATAAATATTAATGATAAAAATATATATTAATGATAAAAATATATATTAATGATAAAAATAAATATTAATGATAAAAATAAATATTAATGATAAAAATAAATATTAATGATAAAAATAAATATTAATGATAAAAATATATATTAATGATAAAAATAAATATTAATGATAAAAATAAATATTAATGATAAAAATATATATTAATGATAAAAATATATATTAATGATAAAAATAAATATTAATGATAAAAATATATATTAATGATAAAAATAAATATTAATGATAAAAATAAATATTAATGATAAAAATATATATTAATGATAAAAATAAATATTAATGATAAAAATAAATATTAATGATAAAAATATATATTAATGATAAAAATATATATTAATGATAAAAAATAAATATTAATGATAAAAATAAATATTAATGATAAAAATATATATTAATGATAAAAATATATATTAATGATAAAAATAAATATTAATGATAAAAATAAATATTAATGATAAAAATAAATAATAATGATAAAAATAAATATTAATGATAAAAATATATATTAATGATAAAAATATATATTAATGATAAAAATATATATTAATGATAAAAATAAATATTAATGATAAAAATAAATATTAATGATAAAAATATATATTAATGATAAAAATATATATTAATGATAAAAATAAATATTAATGATAAAAATAAATATTAATGATAAAAATATATATTAATGATAAAAATAAATATTAATGATAAAAATATATATTAATGATAAAAATATATATTAATGATAAAAATAAATATTAATGATAAAAATAAATATTAATGATAAAAATATATATTAATGATAAAAATAAATATTAATGATAAAAATATATATTAATGATAAAAATATATATTAATGATAAAAATAAATATTAATGATAAAAATATATATTAATGATAAAAATATATATTAATGATAAAAATATATATTAATGATAAAAATAAATATTAATGATAAAAATAAATATTAATGATAAAAATAAATATTAATGATAAAAATATATATTAATGATAAAAATATATATTAATGATAAAAATATATATTAATGATAAAAATATATATTAATGATAAAAATATATATTAATGATAAAAATAAATATTAATGATAAAAATATATATTAATGATAAAAATATATATTAATGATAAAAATATATATTAATGATAAAAATAAATATTAATGATAAAAATAATATTAATGATAAAAATATATATTAATGATAAAAATAAATATTAATGATAAAAATATATATTAATGATAAAAATATATATTAATGATAAAAATAAATATTAATGATAAAAATAAATATTAATGATAAAAATAAATATAATGATAAAAATAAATATTAATGATAAAAATATATATTAATGATAAAAATAAATATTAATGATAAAAATAAATATTAATGATAAAAATATATATTAATGATAAAAATATATATTAATGATAAAAATAAATATTAATGATAAAAATATATATTAATGATAAAAAATAATATTAATGATAAAAATAAATATTAATGATAAAAATATATATTAATGATAAAAATAAATATTAATGATAAAAATATATATTAATGATAAAAATATATATTAATGATAAAAATAAATATTAATGATAAAAATAAATATTAATGATAAAAATATATATTAATGATAAAAATAAATATTAATGATAAAAATATATATTAATGATAAAAATATATATTAATGATAAAAATATATATTAATGATAAAAATAAATATTAATGATAAAAATATATATTAATGATAAAAATATATATTAATGATAAAAATATATTAATGATAAAAATATATATTAATGATAAAAATATATATTAATGATAAAAATAAATATTAATGATAAAAATATATATTAATGATAAAAATATATATTAATGATAAAAATAAATATTAGTGATAAAAATATATATTAATGATAAAAATATATATTAATGATAAAAATATATATTAATGATAAAAATAAATATTAATGATAAAAATAAATATTAATGATGAAAAATAAATAATAATGATAAAAATAAATATTAATGATAAAAATATATATTAATGAAAAAAATATATATTAATGATAAAAATATATATTAATGATAAAAATAAATATTAATGATAAAAATAAATATTAATGATAAAAATAAATATTAATGATAAAAATAAATATTAATGATAAAAATAAATATTAATGATAAAAATAAATATTAATGATAAAAATAAATAATAATGATAAAAATAAATATTAATGATAAAAATATATATTAATGATAAAAATAAATATTAATGATAAAAATATATATTAATGATAAAAATATATATTAATGATAAAAATAAATATTAATGATAAAAATAAATATTAATGATAAAAATATATATTAATGATAAAAATATATATTAATGATAAAAATAAATATTAATGATAAAAATATATATTAATGATAAAAATATATATTAATGATAAAAATAAATATTAATGATAAAAATAAATATTAATGATAAAAATAAATATTAATGAAAAAATATATATTAATGATAAAAATATATATTAATGATAAAAATAAATATTAATGATAAAAATAAATATTAATGATAAAAATATATATTAATGATAAAAATATATATTAATGATAAAAATATATATTAATGATAAAAATAAATATTAATGCTAAAAATATATATTAATGATAAAAATATATATTAATGATAAAAATAAATATTATTGATAAAAATATATATTAATGATAAAAATATATATTAATGATAAAAAATAAATATTAATGATAAAAATAAATATTAATGATAAAAATATATATTAATGATAAAAATAAATATTAATGATAAAAATATATATTAATGACAAAAATATATATTAATGATAAAAATAAATATTAATGATAAAAAATACATATTAATGATAAAAATATATATTAATGATAAAAATAAATATTAATGATAAAAATAAATAATGATAAAAATAAATATTAATGATATAAATATATATTAATGATAAAAATATATATTAATGATAAAAATATATATTAATGATAAAAAATAAATATTAATGATAAAAATAAATATTAATGATAAAAATATATATTAATGATAAAAATATATATTAATGATAAAAATAATATTAATGATAAAATAAATATTAATGATAAAAATAAATATTAATGATAAAAATAAATAATAATGATAAAAATATATATTAATGATAAAAATATATATTAATGATAAAAATAAATATTAATGATAAAAATAAATATTAATGATAAAAATAAATATTAATGATAAAAATAAATATTAATGATAAAAATAAATATTAATGATAAAAATAAATATTAATGATAAAAATAAATATTAATGATAAAAATAGATATTAATGATAAAAATAAATATTAATGATAAAAATATATTTTAATGATAAAAATATATATTAATGATCAAAAATAAATATTAATGATAAAAATAAATATTAATGGTAAAAATATATATTAATGATAAAAATAAATATTAATGATAAAAATATATATTAATGATAAAAAGAAATATTAATGATAAAAATATATATTAATGATAAAAATAAATATTAATGATAAAAATAAATATTAATGATAAAAATAAATATTAATGATAAAAATAAATATTGGCGCTAATTGGTCCACTGAAGACTATTTAAGAAGGAAGACACAGAGGAGGAGGAGGAGGAGGAGGAGGAGGAGGAGGGGGATGGGAAGAAGGGGGAGAATATTATGATTTTGCTGTAGGAGTTTGGAGAGAGGGAGAGAGAGAGAGCGCCATAGAGATAGAGAGATAAATAGAGAGAATAAATAGTTTTAGGCGTATCACACATGCGTATATAGTGTTTAATATTATAGTAATGATGAAACTGAGTCCAGATTCGTGTTCTGTTTGACTGAAAACCTTTAGGGACAAATTTTCATGAAATTCCGAGGTGTGGAAGTTTTTCACGAAATTTTCGAGGGTGTCACCTTAGATTTTTTTCATGAAATCATGTTTTTCAAAATAACTCGAAAAGTATTAGGTTTACGTAAAAAATATATGTAATAGTAAATATAGAGCAAGAGACGCCCGTTCCTTTGAGCTTTACTAGAATGTAATCGGAATGTAAGTAATGGAGATATTGAACTATTTGTATTTTACACTAAACTTCTATTTAACTACATTTTTCTCGTAAACCAAAAGAGTAATTTACAAACAGATGACACCATCAGATAGAACTTGTCAAGCTGAACAACTTAGTTTCTATACATCTTTGTTGTAGGACTAATACTTTACTTGTAAAATGACTAAACTATTTTGGACTCAAATTCTGGTGGAAATCTTCGGGCCAAATATTTCACGAATCCATTTTCATCACAAATCCACGAAAACTTATATTGAAGTTAAAGGTTTTGAAATTAATAATAATACATGTTAAGGAAGTGTTGCTGTTGGAGTAAATAAATATTAATAATTATAATAATAAATATTAATGATAAAAATAAATATTAATGATAAAAATAAATATTAATGATAAAAATATATATTAATGATAAAAATAAATATTAATGATAAAAATAAATATTAATGATAAAAATATATATTAATGATAAAAATATATATTAATGATAAAAATATATATTAATGATAAAAATAAATATTAATGATAAAAATAAATATTAATGATAAAAATAAATAATAATGATAAAAATAAATAATAATGATAAAAAATAAATATTAATGATAAAAATAAATATTAATGATAAAAAATAAATATTAATGATAAAAATAAATATTAATGATAAAAATAAATATTAATGATAAAAATAAATATTAATGATAAAAATAAATAATAATGATAAAAATAAATAATAATGATAAAAATAAATAATAATGATAAAAATAAATAATAATGATAAAAAATAAATATTAATGATAAAAATAAATATTGATAAAAATAAATATTAATGATAAAAATAAATATTAATGATAAAAAAAAATATTAATGATAAAAATAAATATTAATGATAAACAATAAATATTAATGAAAAAAATAAATATTAATGATAAAAATAAATAATAATGATAAAAATAAATATTAATGATAAAAATAAGGAGGAGGAGGAGGAGGAGGAGGAGGAGGAGGAGGAGGAGGAGGAGGAGGAGGAGGAGGAGGAGGAGGAGGAGAAGGAGAAGGAGAAGAAGGTGGTAATGGTGGTGGTAAGAGTAAAGGGAGAAGGAAGAGGAGCAGGAGGAGGAGGAGGAGGTAGTAGAAGAGGAAGAGGAAGAAGAAGACATAAGACATTTTATTATGAAAGATGAATTTACCTTACATAAATCTCTCTCTCTCTCTCTCTCTCTCTCTCTCTCTCTCTCTCTCTCTCTCTCTCTCTCTCTCTCTCTCTCTCTCTCTCTCTCTCTCTCTCTCATGAGTAGGAAAATATAGTGTCATTAAGAGAGATTTATTTCAATCCTTCTTAAACGTATAAAATTACCTTAATGACTCACGACATCAGGTAATGTAATGGTTGACAAGGTGATAAATAGTTAAGTTATATATTTATTTACTTATTTTTCATTAAGGAGTAAAACTAATTGGATGTTGGTTCATACTGGGAGTTAAATAATGGTTGTATTCACCTGTTAAGTTAAGTTAAGTAAATTTCCTTCCTTCCATGAGACGTTTGGGTTTGTGGAGAAAAGTTTGAAAAGGTTGGAAGAAAGATGAAAGCATGACAAGAATATAAAGAAATGTGTTAAGATGAAAATAACGAAGAAAATGTTAGGAAGAAAAGAATTAAGAAAATGTTAGGATGAAAATAACGAAAGAAAATGTTAGGAAGAAAATAACGAAAATAAATGTTAGGATGAAAATAACGAAAGAAAATGTTAGGAAGAAAAGAACGAAAAAAATGTTAGGAAGAAAAGAACGAAAAAAATGTTAGGAAGAAAAGAACGAAAAAAATGTAAAAATCATAACCGAACGACCACGTGAATGAAACAATATGACACAAGATTAAATACCCAAAAAAATATATAAATAAATGAATAGATGTATGTAATATTAAATACAAAAACAAAAAACATTAACAACTTGAATGAAATCTAAAGAGAAAAATGTCAGGATATAACGAAGGAACAAAACTGTGAAAATTATGACCAAATGAATGTAAAGAAATATGAGACGAAAATGAAAGAATGTGGTAATGAGTAAATTCTAAAAATACTGAGGAGTGAAAAACAGTTATTCCTGAACACGAGAGAGAGAGAGAGAGAGAGAGAGAGAGAGAGAGAGAGAGAGAGAGAGAGAGAGAGAGAGAGAGAGAGAGAGAGAGAGAGAGAGAGAGAGAGAGAGAGAGAGAGAGAGAGAGAAGAAAAAAAAAGAGAAAGGTTATGCAGTAGTAAGTACATTCAAGGTTTCAAGATCCAGTTTTCTCTTTTTTTCCTTTATTCCTTCTCATCAATTCTCCTTTAATTCATCCTTCCTTATATACTAACTTCCCTTATCCCTTTATTTCCCTTCCCTTGCTTATTAACTTTGTATTTATTTATTTTCTTCCCTAACCCCCCTCGTTTATTTTCCCATTAAGCTCCCTTGTGTCCATTAATCTTCCTTGACCTCCTCCCATTACCCATCCTTCACCATTAGTTCAATTATCCTCCCTTAATGGTATCCTACATGCCCCTTAGAGCCTCCCTTACCCCTTTAATTTTAGTCCCTTTCCGTTCCCTTCCCTTTCAACCTCCCAATTATTCATTATCTCTATCTCCTTCTCCCTTTATCCTCCATTCTTTCCTTTATTCCTCCTTACTTCTCTCCTATTCCTCCCTTGTCTCTCGATCTTTACTTTTTAGTTCTCCTTCCTTATCCATTATTTCTTTATTATTACTTATTATTCTCCTTTACTTCACCTTCCTCGTTAATGCTCCCTTCTCCCATTATCTCCCTTAGCTTACTCTCCCTTACTCCCTTTAATGGGCATGTGGATAGATGCAGGTGACATATTGGTAGTATATATTATCATTACTTCTCTCTCTCTCTCTCTCTCTCTCTCTCTCTCTCTCTCTCTCTCTCTCTCTCTCTCTCTCTCTCTCTCTCTCTCTCTCTCTCTCTCTCTCTCTCTCTCTCTCTCTCTTCCATACCCTTCATAATCTCCCTTTGCAGTCTCCTCCCTCCCTCCCTCCTCCTCTTCCTTCTCCCTCTAATCTAGCTCCCTTTATCTCCCCTCCACTAATCCCCTCCCTTTTTTCCACCCATCCATCTCCTCCCTCCCACTTAATATCACTCCCTTACCTTACTCTCCCTCATTCTCTATGCAACTCTTGTCTGTTATTCTCCCTTCCTTTATCTCCTATACTTATCCATCATCATCTTCCTTTCCCTCTTTTCTTTTCTTCCCTCACTCCCTTTTTCATTGCGCGCGCACACGCACACACACACACACACACACACACACACACACACACACACACACACACACACACACACACACACACATGTCAAAAACCTGGCAAGGCTACTGCGAAGTTTACAGTGAGGAGGAGGAGGAGGAGGAGGAGGAGGAGGAGGAGGAGGAGGAGGAGGAGGAGGAGGAGGAGGAAGAGGAAGAGGAAGAGGAGGAAAATAAAAAGATTGAGAAAAAAAATTTGACCGAATATAGCCAGAAGGGTCAAAGGGGGGCAGGGGGCGGGAGGGGGGCATTTTGGGGGTGGTCATGAGCTAAGATTACTCCAGTTTTTTGGGTAATGGAGGAAGCAGAGGTGTGGGAAGCTGAGGGAGGGATGGGGGGTCTGGCACAACAAAGGTGGGAGGGGAGATATTAAGGGGAGGGATGCATGTAGGGGGAGAAGCAGGTTGGGGAAAGAGAGAGAGAAGTTGGGGGAGAGGCATAGGAAGAGGGGATGAGATAAATGGTGGGGTAGGGGAAGGGGGGAGGGGGGGAAGGAGGGGGGACATTTTATACATTGACACTGACACTACGTAGAGAAAAAAAAAATAATAAGATAAGTAAATATTTTTGGCACAAGATGGAGGATGTAGAAGAGGAGGTGTCGTGACCCTTAACCTTTATAAAAATCTGCTCCTCACCTACCTCACTGCTCTTAATTGGACTGCAGTAGCCTGTTCTCACCTGGGGAAAAAGAGAGAGAGAAAGAGGGAGAGAAAAAAAAGTGTGTGTGTGTGTGTGTGTATAGAGAGAGAGAGAAAAAAAGTGTGTGTGTGTGTATATGTGGTCCTCTTCTTTAAAACTCCATCTTATTAATGAAATGTTTTAATACAAGGTCTATTAATTAGGTAACATTCCATAATACTTAAGGAACGCTGGTATGCTTTCATAATAGTTTCTTGCAGTACATTCCACTAAACAACGATTGAAGAAGAAAAATTATATAAATACGCATCATTCATTTATGTCGTAATGCGATTATCATAACACCAGCGGTTGAAATGGCAATAATAATAACAATAACAATAACAGTAGTAATAGTAATAATAATAATAATAATAATAATAATAATAATAATAATAATAATAATAATAATAACACTACAACACACACTGTAGCCCTCCCACGTAGCCTCACACGAGAGAAGAAAAAAATATCATCAGTACAAATAGAGACGCAACACGACCGTCAGTATATGTTTAAGGGCAGACTGCAGATAACCTACCATGGCAATTAGTATGAAGAAGAAACCTCACAGTCACACTAAATAACAATTACCCACGACAGCCAAGACACAAGGAGACCAACCCGTGATAAAGCAACAGAAAGACGTGTAAATGTAGACGTAAATAAAATAAAATCAAGCGACTAAGAATACCAAACCCTCGAGGAAGAAAATGGGAAGGAAGGAAGGAGGCGAAGACAGTGGCGAGGAAGCAAATTTGAATGAGATTGAATTAAATAAACTGATGTGAAAACTAAATAAACGGTGTAAAAAGGGGCAAAACAAAAATAATGATAACTGAAGAAACTTAAAGAAAACACACAAACGCATACCGACAAAAATATAAGCACTTTTACTCTTCATAATTCCAAGAAATGAAAAGTTAATAGGATCCAATCGTCTTTGAGTGGTATATAACATAAGGGAGTGTAGCTAATCAATCTTTCCTGTTGCAATATATTATAAGGAAGACTCGATCTTCCTTCTCAGACGTCACACTGATAGCAAGGAATCCAATCCCTTATGTCCACGACTCTTTTACATCTGTTTAGTCAAGGCTGAGTTAAAAGTATTGGGTTGCATATATCATATACAGGATCTCTCTCTCTCTCTCTCTCTCTCTCTCTCACTGACACACACACACACACACACACACACACACACACACACACACACACACACACACACGTAAAAGACAAACTCAAAGCGAGAGACCAAACAGAGATATACATACAAAATTGACAAGTTTTGCATCACACGTGGAAGGAAATGCTAAGCTAATAGTGACTTTCAAGAAGGATAAGAAAGGACATGAAGTGAAGCTGCACCTTAAAAAGGTTCAGATTACAGGGTGTCCACGGAGATGAAATTGTAACCCCTCGACCTGTGCGGCGGAGAGGAAAATTGCGCGGGAAATATAGTGGTACTCATTGTGTGGAACGAATATTCATAGACAGCGAACCCTTGTAAGTGTAAAAAGAAAACGAATATTTATAGCCAGTTTGCCTTGTCTGGTGAAGAAGAAATACAATGATAACGTGATAGTATCGATGTTGCTGCTGGGAAATGAAAATACAAATATAATTCTCAATGTGTGGACGGATGCAATAGAAAAATACTTGCAGCTGATAATTTTTTACATTTTATAATACAATTGAGAGAATGCTGTATATTTTCAGGTGTCACCCGCAACCAGGTATAAAACTGAATGTCAATATACAGTCTGCAGATTGAATGTCGTGATTTGGCGCAGATTCTACAACAAAAGACAAACAGCAAAGAAAAATGGGTGTTACTTTGACTTATCTACAAGGAAAAAATATCTACACCGTACAAATTTTTATTTTGGAATGATATCTACATAGTAAAACATATTATAACATATATATAACATGAAGAAAATGTAATTGAAATAGTTAGTTTAGGTTAGGTTAGGCTAATCTAACCTCTAGATTGCATACCTAAGTAGATTCATGACACGTAGATAACAAGCCAAAGTAGCACCGAAAAATGCATAAGATGAACACTCACTACGTTGCAACAGTTAGTCGGCAATCCCATCAAGACGGTAAGGACGAGGAAAGGTGATGGTGTGCAGCGTGACAGGGTTTATTTCCTCCCCTGCCTTTGTGATTGGTGTGAGCGGGCGGAATGGGCGCAGTAGTGCAGTGGTTAGCACGTCTGACTACGAATCCGCTAGCCCGAGTCCGAACCCAGACGAGGGCAGTCGGTGCACAGCTCGCTCAGTTAGCTGCCTACAGCGTGTGATCCAACTTTACATTTACACTTATCTAAAAGTTTGCTCGCCTTGCACAGAGCTACGATCACTGAGATTGAATTACTGTTAAGGTACGGCCTCGCGGGTATTGTGGACGGAAAACGTGTGCAAAGAGAAGCGAATGTCAGATAAATTACACAAAAATCGATTGTTAACTATCACAAATACTTGCTTCTATCACTTACTGACACTTACTGTCCAAGCTCCGCCGGTCACTGACTGACTGCCAGATGTACGACAACCACGTGTTCAGTAACTGTTAGCCTAAAGGAGTTATATTTGACATACACAGAAGAATATTGCATCATCCTAATCTCATAAGGTTATCATTGTATTGAGACACTCATCTGCGCAGACTGCACCCATGCGCACACTTAAGGCCATGTCACACTGGGTGTTTTGGCGCGAGAGTGGAAAGCGCGCATTTGTTCACTCCTGTCATGTGTTCAAACGGTGACTCATCCCCTTGGGGCATTTCTGTCTTTATACGAGCTATGTTTCACTTGCCAGAAGCACACGTTATCCTTGTATAATTATATGAGTTGAATAACGTCCTCATGACGCCAGTGGAGCTGATATTTCTGCGACATTGTGACTTGGTGAGTGTGAGGGCTTGGTGAGTCTTCTGACGCGCGCTACCAATCCATCCATCTTTTTTTTTGGGGGGTGTGTGGGGGGAGGGGAGGAGGGGTCATACAATGGGTATGCCAACTGTGATTGGCATATATACAATATGTAAATATTGATCGACACTATGAATTAAATCCAGCAGCTAATTTCCAGTACTGCCCAATAAGCTTTCAGCTTTAGATGGGCTCCCTGCACTTCCTAATTATTGTATATACATGAACATGTTAATCTTTCTTAAACACATCAGAAATTACGTATTCTTCACTATGACAAACTCTAAACACAAACAGTCTGGCAGAACGCACTTAAAACTGTTGATTATGTCATCAATTTGCTGAGAATCATCTTGGCAGTAGTAACACGCACGAATCTTCATTTCATTGCCACTCCACCTCCCTCGTTACTGCATAAGAATCACCACCAATACCAAATAAAAGAAAAATTGCTGTAAAATCACGAGACTAATTTAGGCAAACATGCAAGTCCTATTTCAAGACTATAAAAAACACGAAAACATCAATGTTATCACCATTATGAAACACGAACTACGGTGAGGACACGAGGGAGGATCTTAAAGGAATAAGACACACACACACACAACAGCCAGATTACCAGAACTAAAAGAGAGAGAGAGAGAAAGAGGGAGAGGAGAAAAAAATATATATAGAGAGAAAGACAAAACGTAACACTATGAATACATAACATGAGGAAAAGACTGAAAAGATCACTAGTTAGGCTAAGATAAGTAAGGAGACAAGATACGTTAGGTTAGGTTACGAGGCCTTAAATATGACACTTGCAGTATGTTATGAGGAGTCAGGGAGAAAAGAGTTATTAACTTAAGTGAATGTCCTGGGGCGGCGCCTCGCCAAGTTAGAGTGAACGTCCTTACCTGTGCGAGGATGATTACTTTATCTACCTGCGTGCTTGAGAGAGAGAGTGAGAGAAAGAGAGAGAGAGAGAGAGAGAGAGAGAGAGAGAGAGAGAGAGAGAGAGAGAGAGAGAGAGAGAGAGAGAGAGAGAGAGAGAGAGAGAGAGAGAGAGAGAGAGAGAGATAGCACACCCACACACTGATGAAGCTATACACTTAAGGCTGTCAGTTACTCATTATTTCACCCACACTTAAATATCCACTCAAATTCTTCACCGTAAACGTCTTACGAGGAAGGAACAGGAACAGGAAGAGAGAGAGGGAGGGAGGTAGAGAAAAATGTTGGAAAGGAAACAAAAATAATGAGGACAAATGCTAGGAAGTGTTGAAGAAGTGAAGGAATGAGATAATGAAGGAATGAGATAAAAGTGTTTTACTATAATTACTGTTTCTATTGTTATTATTGTTATTATTATCATTATTATACCTATTATTTCTTTTTTTCACAAACTCTTCCTCACACAGGATAATTTGCTCAATCAATAAACTTCATTTATTGTGTGATGGAATTTTTTTTTATATTATATGACCCGAAAATTCACACCAAAAATTTAGGTCAAAGTGTTTTTGCCATTTTACTAGAAAACCATTACTCCTACAGCAAAAATGCATATGTATATATACACATTTATTCAGGTTGATGATAAGCTCTATTAGATTTTGCCATCTTCATTCTAATAACTCCCATAGATTTGTGGAGAACATAAGTTTTGTGAAAACACAAACTATTAATTTTCTCGTTTATTGAAAATCCAATTCCTCTTTACTCTATCTCAAAAGAATGGGCGTTTTTTCCTCTTTCTTTACTTATATATACATATTTTACGTAAACCTCATGGTTTTCGAGTTATTTAAGCAAACATGATTTCTTGCAGAAATTCTAAGGGGGTCCCCCTTGGAAATTTCGTGAAAAAATTCGACACCTCCGAATCTCATGAAAATTAGTATAAAGGGGTTTTCAGGCATGACGAACACGAATCTGCACTCAGTTTTATGATTGCTATAATATTGAGGCGCAACTACAAATGAAAAAGGCAAATGATAAATAAATTTGAAATATATTAAATTCACAATAGGAAATCAATATCATAATCACAAAAAAAACATTAATACTAATAAAAATAATAATAATAATGAAGACGCTCTGAACTAACCTAACCTGATTAACAAAGTGATCAATGCAAACAGGTGGAGGTCAGGAGGAGGACAGGTGAGGGCAGGTGAGAACAAAAACACACACGTGCAACATATAATCCTCAACGAAAAAGTGAAGTGTTGAAAGTTAATAACATAACTAGCATACAGGTGACAGTGGAGGAGGAAGAGGAGGTGAAGGAGGAAGTGGAGGAGGAGGTGGAGGAGGTGGAGGAGGAGGAGGTGGAGGAGGTAACATTGATGACATTAATAACTATGCAATTGACAACTATGATAACGCTGGTTGTTGGTTATGCAAAGCTGTAGTGGTTTTTAGTGGATACGTATATATTTATTTTATGTCAGTGGTTATGAAAGAGGAGGTGGAGGAGGAAGATGATGAGGAGGAGGAGGAGGATTATAAGAATAAGAAGAAAAGTAAAAACAGAAGAAAGAAAAAAGAGAAAACATAGTAAGAAAATAGGAAACAACAACAAACACGGAACAAGATAAAGAGGAAGAGGAAGAGGAAGAGGAAAAGGAAGTAGAAAGGAAAGAAAAGTATAAACAGTGGCAAGCAAACAAACAGACAGAGGAAGTAAGAAGGAAGGAAGGAAGGAAGGAAGGAAGGAAGGAAGGAAGGAAGGAAGAGTATAAACACTAGCAAACAAACAAACAAACAGAAGAAGAGGAAGCAGGAAGGAAGGAAGAGTATAAAGTAAGAGTTTGATGTAAAAAAAATAAAAAAATAAAATAAACGGTAGCAAACAAAAAAAGAGGAAGCAAGAATAGCGTACGATCGGCTTGAAGTAAACAATTTTAACCACTGTGTTTACTCTAACAATTACCCTACTTACCCAACACACCACCTCATAATTAGAACACATTAATAACCTCACTTAATTTACTGTTCCAATTACTGAAGAGGAGCAGTGGAGAATCAACGCATTTTTTTTAATCAAATTCTTGGGTGGAGTTATGCAAAGTGGATGCGACGGGAATAAAAATGAAGCTAGTGTATTACAAGTGGAAGAAGATGTTTGAATAAGTGGAAGAGACTGCAAACCTAGATGATACCGTGATTTTAAGAAGTGGAGCATAAACAACCTGTAGAGAAGAATATAAAAGTGGAGTAGGATGTGGTTAACGAGAGGTGGAGGAAGGTGTCTGAATAAGTGTAAGGGAGACTGCCAACTTAGTGGAGGAGGATGTGGATGGACTTCAAAGTGTGGAGCATTGAAAGGTGACGTTGATAAATGAATTAGGATGATAGCTAAGAATATTTCATTACCAAATCCAACAACAGGTTTAGGTGAAGTGGAGATAAATCAATGATGGAGGCAGGTGGAGAGGTGGTGGAGAGGAAGAAAGAAAAGAGGATATGGTAAGGTAAATGATAAATATAAAGGAGTGGAGAAGACTATAAGAACAAAGGAATGAATAGGAATAATTGTAAAGGAGTATAAAAAAAAAAGTGGAATGAAGAAGAGATGATAAGGTGGAAGGAAATTAAATAAAGATAGAAGAACATGAACAATAAGAAAACAAACATATAACACACTCCATTAACAAGCTTTTCCTTCCCAGAGTGGAGTAATAACGATGTGGAAATATGGAAGAACACTCGTATATATAAAACATGAATGGAATGGAAGACTATAGAAGACAAAGAAGAAAAAATGTAAGATCATATAAAAAAATACCATTAAATCACTCGGTAATGTGGAGAGTGGAATTAAGTGGAGTATTAAAACCAAGGTGGTATGTGGATGATATGTGGCCGGGGTGGAAACATTGTTGAGGGTAGTGTTTAGGGATGAAGTGAATGGGTGGTGAGCCATAATGTTGAATAGGATTTAGATGGAAGAGTGAAGTGGTGTGGGTGGAATGTGTGTGAGAAAGAGAGACAAAAAAAAAAAGAAGAGAGAGAAAAATAAACGAAAGAGAAATTACATAAGACACTAATGGAGAGTAAACTAGACGTAAAAAAATAATAATAAATAGAATAAGGGAGAGATAAAAAAAATAATAATAAAGATGAACACAATGGAAGAGAGAAGACAGATAGATTGATGTTGAATGGTAAACAAAACGAGGGAGGAGAAGAAGGACATAAAGAGGACAGGGAGGATGAGTGAGGGGAGAGGGAGCGAGAACAATAGAGAGGGGAGAGAGAGGGAGTAGATTTGTTGTCCCGTTGAATAAACTGACCACTTTGCCGTTGAGGGAAGAGGTCATTAACCTCACTACAACCTTCCCCCACCCTCCTCCTCCTCCTCCTCCTCCTCCTCCTCCTTCCCCTCTTCCTCCTCCTCCTTCTTCTTCTCCTTCTCCTTCTCCTCTTATGTGACTTCTTCATCTCGTCCTCTTTCACC
>JAPQNM010000023.1:4834453-4841953 GCA_029783475.1 Metacarcinus magister
CATTCATTACAAAACGTCTTACGTAAAGGACATTATTTACCTGCACTTGACTTACCTGTGTCAGTCCTTTCCTTCATCACAACACGAGCCGCGGGTGTCAGTGAGTCGGTGCCAGGGTGTGTGAGGTGCTGCCCCGCCCTGAGCACCTGCCCCGCGGCGACCCAACTCACTTTTAATAATACAACTCACAGATACGCGAGGTTTTGGGAAGGATTTGTACTCAGGTGGTCCAGGCGACGTGTTGAGCCCACCTGGGTATGGGGACGGTGCCGGGGACCGAGGGAGGAGGGGGAGGGAGGGGCATCACTCCTCAGGCTGCGGTCAAAAGCCTTACACACACACACGCACACACACACACACACTCACACACACACACACACACACACACACACACACACACACACACACACACACACACACACGCCTAACTGTAACCTGTCAGAAGGTCATCACCACTTGCCCCACGACATGTCTATCCGCCCCTCTACCTAACGTGGTGACGGCCGCCTTGTAGCCGTTCAGTGACACCTGTACACCGCCACGGGGACCCCGGCGGCACCTGAAGGCGGGGCGGGGCGGGGCGGGGCAAGGCGGGGCGGGGAGACCAAGATGTAGGGAGGAAGATCATGCTTGTATAATACACTAGGGAAGAGGAGAAGAAGGAGGAGGAGGAGGAGGAGAAGATGTGTGTTAAGGGAGGAGCTGTGACTGTGAGTGTTTAAGGCTTGTGAACACACACACACCCACACACACACACACACACACACACACACACACACACACACACACACACACACACACACACACACACACACGTAGGCTTCAGTAGATTCATGTTCAAGGTTACGACAGGGTGACGGAGGGAGAGGCGGAAGACAAGCCATGAATGAAAAAGATACGACCTTCCTTTCTCTTTCTCTATCTCTCTCTCTCTTTCTCTTTCTCTTTCTCTCTCTCTCTCTCTCTATTTATATCTCTCGCATTTGTACTGTTACTATGCATCTATTCTGCTTACTCGCCTCTGCTTGCCTACCTGCTATCTCTCTCTCTCTCTCTCTCTCTCTCTCTCTCTCTCTCTCTCTCTCTCTCTCTCTCTCTCTCTCTCTCTCTCTCTCTCTCTCTCTCTCTCTCTCTCTCTCTCTCTCATGCTGTCAGTGTCTAAATATAAAAAAAATAATAAAAAAACACGAAAACTTAAAAAAAAACAATACAATGCAGTTAGGAAGAAAAAATAATCCATCAAGAAAAAAAAAGAAAAAAAAATCTACATCATAAAAAAAATCTATTTCGATAAGACGATAATTAAAAAAAAACTTTATATATATATTTTTTTAACTAATTTCAATCAAAAATATTGATGTCGACGGTGAAGAGTGGCAGCCGGATGGGGAATGAGTGAAGGTGGTGATGGTGGTGGTGGTGGTGGTGGTGGTGGTGGTGGTGGTGGTGGTGGTGGTGGTGGTGGTGGTGGTGGTGGTGGTGGAAGGGGGAGGGGGGGGGGGGGGGTCTGGTTCATCCCGGTTCATCTAGTCTTTATACGCGTTTACCTGCAGGCGGTCCAACCTTATGGCACCGAGGAGAAGAGAGAGAGAGAGAGAGAGAGAGAGAGAGAGAGAGAGAGAGAGAGAGAGAGAGAGAGAGAGAGAGAGAGAGAGAGAGAGAGAGAGAGAGAGAGAGAGAGAGAGAGAGAGAGAGAGAGTATCTCAAACTAAACATTAATCTTATTTTTCCTCCCTTGTGCCATTTTTCCTGAGCAGTGTTCACCTCTAACCACCATTCAAACAATCCCTTCACACACACACACACACACACACACACACACACACACACACACACACACACACACACACACACCACACACACACACACACACACACACACACACACACCATTGATTTGTTCCGCTGTAACCAAGTATTACACGATCAAACCACTACCATATATATACCTTGCCTTGCCTTGCCTTGCCTTGCCTTGCCTTGCCTTGCCTTGCCTTGCCTTGCCTTGCCTTGCCTTGCCTTGCCTTACCCTTACCCTTCCCTTCCCTTCCCTTCCCTTCCCTTGCCTTGCCTTGTCTTGCCTTGTCTAAATCTTTCCTTACCAGCTGCTAACACACTGCTTGCATTGCCTTTGCCTTGCCTTACCTTGCCCAAACCTTTCCTCACCATCTACCTTCACCCATTTCCATAATCTTTACCCCCCATTCCAGCCAGTCATCCTTCCCTTACCCCTCTGCAACAACGGTGTATCACTCCCACACCTGACCTGGTTGCCTGTTAACAAATGACCATCTAGGTGTGCTCAGGTAGAATCAAGTTGAGATATAACAAATTACAGGTGAGAGGGCACACACTCCACCTGTTCCTACGGCATCACCTTGGCACCACCTACCCCCTATACTTACTCACCCACGTGCCCTGCTAGCCGGCCCATCCTTAAACACACGCCGCCACACGCATCCCAAACACATGCCATAAAACACCTGAATGAAACGCCTTCCTCGGGATAATAACAGAACAGCATCACGAGACCAACACGCCGAAGGGGACACCAGGGAAGGAGTTAACATCTTAGACAGGGAGATGAAGGGGGGAAGAGGAGATGATAGGCGACAGGGCGAGCATAACAAGATTGAGGAGGGGAGGGTGGGAGAAGGGATGGGAGATGAGGAGGTTGTAAGTAGGCTGAGGAAGGAGGATGAGGAGGAATGGAGAGGGAAGGAGATAGGAGAAAAGGAGGATTAACAAAATCTTCCCAAAACCTGTTTATATTTTCCTTCAAAGCCGTGTCTAAGTTAGCGGCTATCAAGGGACATGCATGATTATCTTCTTCTTCCTCTTTCTCCTCCTCCTCCTCCTCCTCCTTAACAATGGCTACTAATTCTTCGACGTACAGTCTCATCCTTACACTCTTAGGTTGGTGTCTTCATCATTGCTCTCCAAGAATTATTGTTATCCATTTGCAATTTATCAAAACCTCCTCAAAAGGAAGCAAATACTTTGAATAATATTAAGAATTTATTAGTTATGGCTATAAGACGTTCTCTTATTCTTTACATGTATAAACAAGTGATAAATTCGTAATCTATCTGTATCACATTCATATATTTACTTCTTTTTTCTTCTCTTAGGTTTAAATAGATGAAGACATATATATTTTTTCTTCACAAATATAGACTATTAAACAAAAAAAACGAGACTAAACAATTTAAGTTTTTTCCATGTTAGAATATTTTTAGAGAGAATGTAAAATGTATAATATAAAAAACACGAAGGATTTTTAAAAAAGAATATGAAGAATTCAGTCACATTCATAAATCAAAAGTTGAGACTGTAGATTTTTCTGATTCTCTCTCTCTCTCTCTCTCTCTCTCTCTCTCTCTCTCTCTCTCTCTCTCTCTCTCTCTCTCTCTCTCTCTCTCTCTCTCTCTCTATCGTGCCAAGAGATCGCTGGACACTTAAGACACGTATATACACACGAGGGCGAGGTGGATGAGGACAAGGAGGAGGAGGAGGAGGAGGAGGAGGAGGAGGAGGAGGAGGAGGAGGAGGAGGAGGAGGAGGAGGAAGGTTCAACGTCTTGTGTGGGATGGATGACTTTCTTTATGTCGACTGTCGGGGGCGAAGAGGAGGAAAGGAAGTAAGGAAGGAAGGAAGGAAGGAAGGGATAGAGAGGAAAAGGGATGAATGAAGAAAAATAAAAATTAGACACAGGAGCTACTTAAGGGAAAAGGGAAATTTGGGGGAAACTGTATGGTTATTGATACTATTATATATGCTTTAATGGAGAGCTACTTAATACACGTTGAAGTCTCTGATAAGTATATGATTCTATAGAGCATCGAAGTCTCCTTACAATGTTTGGATCACACTTCTTTATAGTTGAAATCTCTTGATGTATAGATAACTTTAACTGAATGCGTTTAAATTTTCATCACTAGTCAGATATTTTTACTCATTCGTCACTTTAATTTTATATCCTTCATATTATTTCTATATCACTAAATAGAGAAAAAAAACTTGATGGAAAATTGAATGTTGGAAAAGAAGCAATGGAGAAGTATAAATCAAGAAAATAAGGAATAATATAAAGTTAGGATGAATTATTTCCCACATCAGTGCTTTCCTTTCCCTATTTTTTCCCATCCAGGTGTAGCAAAAAAAAGAGAAACAGAAGGAAGGGAAAAAAAACCTCAAGGTGAAGAAGACACTCCATCTGTTGTTTCCCATGAGAATATTTGGGCGCCAGTACACCCCCGCCCCCCCCGCCCCCACACACACACGAACACAACACCTGTCCTTTCCTACCTTCCCCAATTAACGCCAGGTAACACACTGATTAACCCACCTGTCTGAATCACCTTTTCCTACACCACTAATAAAAGTTTTCATGTCTCGCTAAATCTATCAACTGAATAACAAATGATAATCTTGATCTTGAATTCTGTGACTGTGTAAAACAAGGAGATAATGACTGCCTGAGTATAGAGGTTTAAGAGATGGTGGAGATGAAGGAACACATAGGAACACATAGGAAGAACAAACAACAACAGGCCTGCTGGCCCTTACGAGGCTGTTTGTGAGACTACACTATCTACTCTAGAGTGAAGGATACAGGATAGTAAGGGTGAAGGCTTCTCCCCCCAGCCATGGCTGGCAGGGAAAGGAAGGCCAACCAAGACCAGACTGTCACTACCACTACTGCTACCACTACTTCCTGGCAAGCGATGTCAGGCCACTAGCGACGTCTTTTGAATCGACATTTCGTAAGTTAGGTACATCAGGATGAACTTACTCAAAGTTTGCTACGTTAACGGATAGTATTTTAGTTGTGGATTTGCTTCTAAATATTTGTCAAGTCTATTTTTGAACGTAGTAATTGTTTTACTGTCGACGACATTGGCGGACAGGGAGTTCCAAACGTTAACGATCCGATTGAAAAAGAAGTGCTTGGCTTCGTTTGATGTGAATCTTTTACCAGTAATCTTAAAAGAATGACGTCTTCTTGTTATATTTGATCGATCAAAAGTAATGTAATCTTCTGCATTGATATTATCGAATCCTTTGATTATCTTGAACATTTCAATTAAATCCCCTCGCATTCTTCGTTTTTCTAGGCTGAATAAGTTTAGTTCTTTAAGTCTTTCTTCATAAGGTTTATTTTTCAGCCTTGGAATCATTTTTGTTATTCTTCGCTGGACTCTTTCCAGTTTGTCAATGTCCTTTCTGTAATATGGGGACCAAAACTGTACGCAATACTCAAGACGGGGTCGTACTAGTGAATTATGCAGTTTTAATATGACTTTTTAAGATTTATTTTCGAAAGTACGCCCAATAAAGCCGACCAATCTGTTAGCAGTTTTAACTACCTCTGAACAATGTTGACTGGGCTTTAAATCGTTTGATATTGTGATTCCCAGATCTTTTTCTTTGTTTACTGTAGAAAGTGATTTACCATTCACTGAGTACTGAACGTGATCATTATTTCTTCCGATGTGTAGTACCTTGCATTTTTCAACGTTAAATTTCATTTGCCATTTATTGGCCCAAGACGTTAGTCGATCTAGGTCTGATTGTAAGACTTCTCTGTCAATTGTCGTAGTTACTTTGCTGAGAATTTAGCCATTGGCACCGGTGAGAGAGTCATTAGTGAAGATTTTGATCGGCCAGTCATGACCGAGCGAGCGGTGAGAATTGAATTGTTTTCTGCCTCTATATACCTAATTCTAATGAGCCTTATCTTGATGCAGCAGCATTTAAGAATAAAAATAAATAACTTCCATAGCCATTGGCACCGGTGACAGAGTCAGTAGTGAAGATTTTGATCGGCCGGTCATGACCGAGCGAGCGGTGGGAATTGAATTGTTTTCTGCCTCTATATACCTAATTATAGTGAGCCTTATCTTGATGCAGCAGCATTTAAGAAGGTCAGAGGAAGGCTATGTACACTACAGGAGTAATCAAACAGACTCTGCCATCCTGAAATAGTGTATAAAAACTTGTTTTCATCATATGTTCTACTTAAACTAGCTGTAACTCCTTTCGTTTTACTCGTATTGAATTTTCAACCAATGCTTCACAATCTGCACCTTTTTCCGATCCTTATGGTATGTAACAAGTACTGATAAACACAATATTAAGAAAATATATATTACGTCCTCACGTAAATTACGTAGATTATAAATAATGAAAAAAGAAACTAGACGCAGGATTGGAATGGGATAGGGTTTAAAAAGAAGCGAAAAATATTTATGATTTCACAACATAACTCTTTGTTATATTTGATCGGTATCTATCTCATGAAAAATAGTTATTTACTAAAATAATGATATCATTAAACAAACAATATTAGCTTCTAAGCTAAGATACCAATTGAACAAAGTGCTGTGTTTATTAGTTGGTAATTTCATAAGGAATATCTGATATCTTTTCCATCAACATTGGTAAAGTATTAGATCCACCATACTGATTTTATCATTGGTTGTAACCCAAATAAATTCATTTATAGCAATAAAAGTTGCTGGTGAAATTAACTGAAACTAAGCTGAAAGTCTTACATTCTTCCCATGTACAACATAGTTTAAAAAGAACAAAATCGAAGAGGAAATTTTGCAAAAAATTTCCCGGAGTAGCAATTATAACAAAAATCCACCATATATTGAGGTCAATTCTACACATCCACGAGGGTCTGTAAGATGGTTAAACGTGTCGTAAGGCTTAGTTATGAACTGCTTTGAGCTGTAACAGTCATTACAAGAATATTCGTGGACGTTAAGACTATATGTGTTCCTTACGGGGTAACGTGTCGTGTGTAGGAGTATACGCGGGTTACGGATAGCTATCATATCCTCTTGATGGAGCTTGACACTGCAATAAAAGTACTGCATTACATTTTTTAATGAAAATAAATAACTTCCATGGCCATTGGTGGCACCGGTGACAGAGTCAGTAGTGAAGATTTTGATCGGCCGGTCATGACCGAACGAGCGGTGGGAATTGAATTGTTTTCAGCCTCTATATACCTAATTCTAGTGAGCCTTATCTTGTCGTAAGGCTTAGTTATGAACTGCTTTGAGCTGTAACAGTCATTACAAGAATATTCGTGGACGTTAAGACTATATGTGTTCTTTACGGGGTAACGTGTCGTGTGTAGGAGTATACGCGGGTTACGGATAGCTATCATATCCTCTTGATGGAGCTTGACACTGCAATAAAAGTACTGCATTACATTTTTTAATGAAAATAAATAACTTCCATGGCCATTGGTGGCACCGGTGACAGAGTCAGTAGTGAAGATTTTGATCGGCCAGTCATGACCGAACGAGCGGTGGGAATTGAATTGTTTTCTGCCTCTATATACCTAATTATAGTGAGCCTTATCTTGATGCAGCAGCATTTAAGAAGGTCAGAGGAAGGCTATGTACACTACAGGAGTAATCAAACAGACTCTGCCATCCTGAAATAGTGTATAAAAACTTGTTTTCATCATATGTTCTACTTA
>JAPQNM010000023.1:4846953-4856953 GCA_029783475.1 Metacarcinus magister
TATATTCTTTTTTTTTTTAATGTATAATCTTCAAGTGTCAATATTGTAACGCTGTGTTTGAAAAAAAGTCATTATTTTTTCTTCTTTCCATATCATTCTAATGTTTACTTTTAAAAATACCATCATTCATTTCTCATCCATCTATTTGCAATTAGCAGGAGAATGGACATTGATGATGATGATGATGATGATTGATAGAAAGAGAAAGAGTGAAAGAGAGAAAGAAAGAACAAAAAATAGAGATAATAATATACAGAATTAAAAGGATAAGAGAGGCGAGTCAAGCAGGTGATGGTTGTACAAAGATTGAGGTGAAAAGGGGAAGTCCCAGCCAATACAGGTGTGAGTAGGAAGGCAACAGGTGCATACAAGGCAGGTGAATAAATTAAGGTAAGGGAGGGACAGAAGGAGGAAGGGAGGGAAGGGAGGGAAGGGAGGGGACAGAGGGAGGGATGGAGACAAGGACGACTTACACCTCTTTTCTTCCTCCTCTTTCTATTCCTCTTCCTTCTATGTTTCATCTCCATCCGATTGACTACCTATTACTTCCTCTTTTTTTCCCTTTCTCTTCCTCTTCCACTTCTTTTCTATTTCCTCCTCCTCCTCCTCCTCCTCCTCCTCCTGCCGCTGGAGATGGTCGTCGTACTCCACAGAAACCAGTTGGCAACCCCCCCCCCACACTTCACCCTCCCCCTTCCAACCCACTCCCCCCACCACATACCAGGCCTGGAGATCAACACCACCACCACCACCACCACCACCACTACTACTACATCTTGTTCTGCCACTTCTCACCACTACTACTACTACTACTATCACTATTACTACTACTACTACTATTACTACTATTACTACTACTACTACTACTACTACTACTACTACTACTACTACTACTACTACTATTATTACTACTACTACTACTACTACTGCTAATACTACTACTACTACTAATATCAATAACAATACTTCTACAATACAACATCTACAACATATTTTTCTTTCTATACACTTCTCCACCACCTCCTCCTCCTCCTCCTCCTCCTCCTCCTCCTCCTCCTCCTCCTCCTCCTCCTCCCTCCATTATCGTCGGTTTATCAAAGCTACGTGGATACCATACTCTTCCTTTCGTAACACCCTTCACTCTCCTGATCTCTCCTCTCTACCCTTCCATCTTCCCTTCCTCCTTCCTTCCCTCACTCCCTCTCTCCTTCCCTGGCTGTCTGTCTACCTTCCGTCTTGCCTTCCCTCACTCCTCTCCTCCCTCACTCCCTCACTCCCTCATTGCCTCTCTCCTTCCCTCATTCCCTCTCTCCTTCCCTCACTCCCTCTCACTCCCTCTCTTCTTCCCTCCTTCCTTCTCTCCTTCCCTCACTCCCTCTCTCCATCCCTGGCTGTCTGTCTGTCTATCTTTTAACTTCCTTCCATTACATACAAAACAAATATACACTTTAAAAACAGCATTAATATCATTGTTATACTTGAGATTATACATAAATACAACTTGTGATATAATGATGTTTAGTAGGATACGAAAGAGGATAAATGAGAGGATTGGGGATAGAAGGAAGAAAAAAAGGAAGGAAGGAAGGAAGGAAGGAAGGAAGGAAGGAAGGAAAAGAGGGACACTATGGAGAGATAAAAAAGCAGAGAGCTGTGACGAATAAGGAAGAAACAGAAATATTAAGACCACATACTGTTTTATAGAGCCCACTCACCTCCTCCTCCTCTTCCTCTTCCTCTTCCTCCTCCTCCTCCTCCTCCTCCTCCTCCTCCTCCTCCTCCTCCTCCTCCTCCTCCTCCTCCTCCTCCTCCTCCTCTTCCTCCTCCTCTTCCTCCTACTCCTCCTTCTAGTCTTCACCACACGACAAATTACGTTCATAAACCTCTCATATTTACCATTTGTTCGAGAGATGTTAAGCCTCATTATTTCAGCCACAAATGGGAAAATAACTATTATTCCCACTTCTTTCCACCATGTTAAAGGATGAGGAGGAGGAGGAGGAGGAGGAGGAGGAGGAGGAGGAGGAGGAGGAGGAGGAGGAGGAGGAGGAGGAGGAGGTGGAGGGGGAGGGTTCAAAAGAAACATGAAAGTGTAATTGGAGTTGTCAGTAAATGAACCGCTGTTTGTATGTGTGTGTGTGTGTGTGTGTGTGTGTGTGTGTGTGTGTGTGTGTGTGTGTGTGTGTGTGTGTGTGTGTGTGTGTTTACATTGCCTCAACCTTCACTTTGTCGTAATATTTCTCTCACCACCACCACCACTAGCACCAACACACACACACACACACACACACACACACACACACACACACACACCACTCCTCATCCATTCCACAACTTCTAACCTTCTTTCTTTCCCCTCAACTCCCTTCCAAACCTGATACAATCTTCTTCCTCCCTTCCCCAACCTCCCCCAACCTCCCCAACACTTACCCCCTCCACACGCCCGCCCACAACCCACACCAGCTTCCCAACACACCCACAGCAAGTGAGAAATGATCAGCCTGTAAGATCATCCCCAAAGATAACAATAATATAAGTTACGTGGTTGATAGGAAATAGTGAAGTTTTCCCTTGAACCTGCAAGAAAATGGAGAACTTTCAGAAAAAATTGTGTTGTGTTGTGTGTGTGTGTGTGTGTGTGTGTGTGTGTGTGTGTGTGTGTGTGTGTGTGTGTGTGTGTGTGTGTATAAAGGTGTGTCCTCTATTTCCTTTTCCTCCTCCTCCTCCTCCAGCGTCTTGTCATGGTAATATTTCCGTTCGGGTGAAGTGCATATCTTACATCCTTCCCTCCATCCCTCCCTCCTTCCTTCCT
This sequence comes from Metacarcinus magister, assembly GCA_029783475.1. Taxonomy (NCBI): domain Eukaryota; kingdom Metazoa; phylum Arthropoda; class Malacostraca; order Decapoda; family Cancridae; genus Metacarcinus; species Metacarcinus magister. The sequence goes on from JAPQNM010000023.1 coordinate 4,849,766, forward strand.
TCCATCCTTCCTTCCTTCCTTCCTTCTGTACGTTCCCTCCTGACCTCTCCACTTCTTTCTTCCTTACTCCTTACGTCATTATAATCATCACCCAATCTATATTCCACCCCCTCCTCACTCTCACACACACACACACACACACACACACACACACACACACACACACACACACACACACACACACACACACATGTACATACATAGCACCACACATCACTCACACGGCACATGAGAAACATAATGTACAGTCAGCCTCCTACTTATTAAGACTGACTCAACACAGCCACCCATTACGAGTGTGTGTGTGTGTGTGTGTGTGTGTGTGTGTGTGTGTGTGTGTGGTGTGTGTGTGTGTGTGTGTGTGTGTGTGTACGAAGGTGAGAGAGAAGTAGTAGCAAGAACAATAGGAGGAGGAAGAATATGAGGGGGAAAAAAATCTAACCCAAAATACACAACTAGGTAAATATCTCCACTGCTCTCTCTCTCTCTCTCTCTCTCTCTCTCTCTCTCTCTCTCTCTCTCTCTCTCTCTCTCTCTCTCTCTCTCTCTCTCTCTCTCTCTCTCCCCACGAATAATCAAAATAAATCGTTGACACACCCGGAAAACACGTATTTGTACCTGAGTAGATGCAATAAAGAAGTGTTAATTAATGTCACGTGTGGAGAGCATGAATTACAAGGCAACAAGGACCACGGGACAGGTGATAAAGCAAACTAATTAAGGGGGGATAGGTAGGTAGGTGTTGGGGGGTGGGGGGGTAGTAGTAGGGAGGAGAGGAAGGGAGGGAGGGAGGGGGAGAGAAAAAGGAGTAGGATGAAAGAGTACATGGAGACTAGATATATATTTATGTATTTATGTAAGTATTGGTGAGGTGAGAGAGAGAGAGAGAGAGAGAGAGAGAGAGAGAGAGAGAGAGAGAGAGAGAGAGAGAGAGAGAGAGAGAGAGAGAGAGAGAGAGAGAGAGAATATGCATAATAAATACCGCAATGGTTATACACCTATATAATTATACTACAAGGAAAAGACGAAGGAGAATGAGGAGTAAGAGAAACAGAAAGAGGAAAAGAGGAGGTGGAGGAGGACGATAAACAAGGGAGGAGGAAGGAAGGGAGGGAAGGTAATGTCTCACTGAATCAGTAGGTCGTAACCCCATCCTTCTCCCTGAAACATACCGACTTTAAAACAGTCTATCAGGAAATCTATTAAGTCACAGGTCAGGTGAAGGAAGGAGGGAAGGAGGGAAGGAGGGAAGGAGGGAAGGAGGGGAGGAGGGAAGGAGGGGAGGAGGGGAGGAGAGAAGGAGAGAGGGAGGGACGAGAAGTAAATATGAGGTTAAGACACTTGAACACGAAGGAACAGATGGAAATGACTGGAGGAAACGGTGGAGGAGGAGGAGGAGGAGGAGGAGGAGGAGGAGGAGGAGGAGGAGGAGGAGGAGGAGAGGAGGAGGAGGAGGAGGAGGAGAAGAAGGAGGAGGAGGAGGAGGAGGAGGAGAAGAAGGAGGAGGAGGAGAAGAAGGAGGAGGAAGAAGAAGAGGAGGAGGAGGAGAGGAGAAAAAACTAACAAAATCAGAGAGTGGAACACATGAAGAACAAGGAACAAGAAGAAAGAGGAGTGAAAACAGGAGTTGAAAAAAGAAAAACCTGAATGAGAGAGAGAGAGAGAGAGAGAGAGAGAGAGAGAGAGAGAGAGAGAGAGAGAGAGAGAGAGAGAGAGAGAGAGAGAGTGTACAAAGACAATGTTAATCTACTGATAATATCTGGAAGGTGAGGCGGCTTGTGTTATGTTTTATCTCTTCTCTCTCTCTCTCTCTCTCTCTCTCTCTCTCTCTCTCTCTCTCTCTCTCTCTCTCTCTCTCTCTCTCTCCTCCTGCCACTTATTACCTGCAGTGTGTGTGTGTGTGTGTGTGTGTGTGTGTGTGTGTGTGTGTGTGTGTGTGTGTGTGTGTGTGTGTGTGTGTGTGTGTGTGTGTGTGTGCGTGTGTGTGCGTGTGTGAATGAATGAGACAGAAGTAATAACATATGATCATACATAACAAGAACGAGAGAGAGAGAGAGAGAGAGAGAGAGAGAGAGAGAGAGAGAGAGAGAGAGAGAGAGAGAGAGAGAGAGAGAGAGAGAGAGAGAGAGAGAGAGAGAAGAGAGATAGAAAGATAGAGAGAGACCGGAAACAAGGCTTGGATCAGTATTTGGGTGTGGAGTATAACCAGGATATAGAATGGAGGAAGGGGAGAGAGAGGTGAAGAGAGAGAGAGATGGAGGGAAAGATGGAGGGAGGGAAGAAAGAGAACGGAAAGGTATTAAGGGTGAGAATACTGAAAGGAATGAGCCAAGGAGGTTAAGGAAAGGAAGGTGTGGCTGAGGGAGGGAAGGGAGGGAAGGGAGGGGAGGGAGTGGAGGTGAGATGTCTGAGGAAATGTTTAGCGGGCTAGAATTTGCGCTTCCCTCCCTCCCTCCTTCTCCTCCCTCCCTTCCCTTCCCTCCCTTCCCTCCCTCCGTCTCTCCCTCGCAGGTCAAACACCGGTAATTGTATTGTAGGTTAATTTATATCAAGGTGAAAGGCACCTCTAAAATTTCAGGTGATTTCTCATTTCTTGCCTACCTACCTACCTGTCTGTCTGTCTGATTACCTGACTGACTAATTGATATTCTCTTTCTCTTTCTTTCTCTTTTCTTATTTTTTCTCTCTCTCTCTCTCTCTCTCTCTCTCTCTCTCTCTCTCTCTCTCTCTCTCTCTCTCTCTCTCTCTCTCTCTCTCTCTCTCTCTCTCTCTCTCTCTCTCTCTCTCTCTTAATGTAATCCAATAAAATAACGAAACAAAAGAAATTACAAATAACATAACAAAAAAGGGGTAAAAAAATAAAATAATAATAATTACAACTCACTGGAAACCGAATCATTAATCAAAACAATTTAAAGCACAACCAGGTAAGTCTCAATTAATTACCACATCCTACAGGTGAGAGAGAGAGAGAGAGAGAGAGAGAGAGAGAGAGAGAGAGAGAGATAAAGAGAGAGAGAGATAATAGAGTTGTTTATACCATACTACACAATACAATCGCTTCCCCTACATCTAGCCATCATACAATGCAATAGTAGTAGTAGTAGTAGTAGTAGTAGTAGTAGTAGTAGTAGTAGTAGTAGTAGTAGTAGTAGTAGTAGTAGTAGTAGTAGTAGTAGTAGTAGTAGTAGTAGTAGTAGTAGTAGTAGTAGTAGTAGTAGTAGTAGTAGTAGTAGTAGTAGTAGTAGTAGTAGTAGTAGTAGTAGTAGTAGTAGTAGTAGTAGTAGTAGTAGTAGTAGTAGTGGTTGGGTCATTTTCAAGCCACGATACATGGACATAATTTGCATACGAAAGACATAGGAAGGAAGGGAGGGAGAGAGGAGGAAAGGGAGAGGAGGAGGGAGGGAAGGGAGGGAAGGGAGTGGCCGTGAGTCTTAAACAGCCATTCATTAAGTAACGGAGGTAATTGCCTAGTTAATGCCCACCCACCGGCTAGCCATTGAGGCAGTAAGACAATCAGACAGACAGACACTTCAACACATCTATTATTTTGATGTCATTATTACCTGTAGGTCTTCTGCTATTATTGATTTTATTAGTCTTTCTACTCGTCTTTGAATTTGCTCTCTCTCTCGCTCTCTCGCTCTCTCTCTCTCTCTCTCTCTCTCTCTCTCTCTCTCTCTCTCTCTCTCTCTCTCTCTCTCTCTCTCTCCGTAACACTCCTTCATTTTTTTCCTCTGTTCTCTCATCCATGTCCATTCTCTCCCACCTCCCTCCACACATCTTCCTCCCTCTTCTCCTTTCCGTCTCTAAGCATCTATATGAATGCACACGCCAGGTATCAATGCCAATTATTACTCTCACCTCCTGACCCGCCTCTCTGCAGGTAGGAAGGAAGGGGAGAGTGTGGGGGGGAGACGTACAGTATGCTTGGAAATACTGAAGGAGGAGGAAGAGGAAGGAGGATAGGATAAAGTGTGTGTGTGGTTTTATTTTGTTGTTGTTTTATTTGTTATTATTAAATGTGTTTATTTGTTTTGTTGAAATAAGAAGAAGAAAAAAAGGAGACAAGGAATAAAATCACAATAACGAGAACAAAAAAAATAACAATGATAATAATAATAATAATAATAATGATGATGATAGTAATTCTAGTGATCAAAATAACAATAATAACAATAATAACAATAATAATAAGAAGAAAGAGGAAGATAAGAAGTCAAAATAACAGCAGGAACAACAACAACAAAAACAGCAATGAATGTAATCTGATCCCACACGTCCCTTGCATATCACTCGTTGGATCTTACTGGTGGTGAAGGTGGTGATGGTGGTGGTGGTGGTGGTGGTGGTAAAGTAGGTGTTACGGAACCAATAACGGTGACACTGAAGAAGGAGGAGGAGGAGGAGGAGGAGGAGGAAAGAAGAACAGTGTCAAGTATAGAGCCCAGTGGCACACCGCTAATAACGTCTCGCCAGTTAGATGGAAATGAGGAGAAAAAAAAAGAAGTAGGAGAAGGAGGAGGAGAAGTAGGAAGAAAAGAAAAACACGATTTTGAGAAGTCTAAAACACAGGAGAAGGGAAGGAAGGAAGGAAGGGAGGAAAGAGAGAGAGCTAGGAAGCCACAAGTTAGAGTCATCACGTTAAAACACACAGCTGGATTTCTGACTCTCCCAGCACACCCTTAGCCATAACAGCAGGCTACCCCCAGATCCCCCGCGGGTATCTGGCCCTCACCCTAGCGGCACATATACCCCAGTACCCGAGTCCCCAGCCCTCCCACGTAACGGTCCCCTTCCTGTAGCTCCCCCAGAAACAAAATAGGACGTAGAACACAGCCCTACAGGTTCCCACTTGACTAAAATCACATTCAGGTCCTCTTGTAACAGTACTTTTTTTTTATCTCTCTCTCTTTCTCTCTCTATCTATCTATCTATCTCTCTCTCTCTCGTACAGATGAATTGAATAATGTTTCGTGGAGATAAGCAACGTGTCCATATATCATAGTAATACCTTAAGCTATGGGTGGGTGAAGAAAATGTATTGCAGGTAATGATTGAGTCTGTAAATCACACTGACGTCTTTAGCATAGTTCAAAGGACAGGTTAATTGACTCCCTGACGGTTGGGTGATTAACGGGGCGAGTGAGGTAATTAAATGAATAATGAATAACGTTGTGTTTTACCACCTTATGTAACGCTATGGGTTTACGGAAGAGAAAAAGCGAAGATATGAATGAAAATATGAATGAAAATAATGTGATAAAAAAAATATAAAGGATAGGAAGTAACAAAGAAAGAGGTAAAGACAAAAAGATATGATACAAATGAATGAACAAGGAAAAGAAATAAACAAAGAAAAGACAAGATAGATATAGAACCATAAAACGAAAATAGACAGACAGACAGACAGACAGACAGACACTTAAGCTCTTACGAATCTCCAATTTTATAAGAACGCCTTTGAGAAACCGCTTTTACCTCCCTCTAATCTTACCTTCCCACCTTTTTTCTATCTTCCCTCCTACTGGGCTCGACTCACTCCCTCTCTCTCCCTCACTCCCACACTCCCTCATTACCTTTCCCTCACTCCCTCGACACCTTCTGAAAACACGTAGACAAGCACACTTTCCTGCAGCACCCCGCCGAGGCATCAAGACAAGACGAGATGAATAAAAGAAAAGAAATGAAAATGAAAAGGAAACTGAGTGAAGGAGACAATAAGTAAGAGAATTAAATTATACAACATTTTGAAGTAAGGGAATTATACACTATTTTGAAGATACAGAAGCAACGAGTGAATGATGAATTAAGAGAAAATAAAAAGCATTAAAAAGGAAAGTTTAAATCACACTCACCATTTTAAATATTATTATTGGAACGCAACAAAAAACGGAAATAACTAAAGGAACTAAAATCACCAACGCTGGAAACTTTAATGCATGAATGAATAAGACAACATTATGGAAAAAAAAGAAAAAAAAAAAGAAAATGAGGCTAGGTAACCCCGCCCTTGATACCGATGGAGATAATGAGAGAGAGAGAGAGAGAGAGAGAGAGAGAGAGAGAGAGAGAGAGAGAGAGAGAGAGAGAGAGAGAGAGAGAGAGAGAGAATTAAACTACCTGAAAGCTTGATAAATATCTTTTTTTTTCTCTCTCTCTCTTCATCATCTTGAAATTCAATATATGTTCCCTCTTTCCTTCCATTCCCCTCTTGTTCTCTCCTTCCTATCTCATTGTCTCCCTTGTACTCATCTTTATCTCTCATTCTTATTCACCTTTAACCTCCTCATCTCCTCTTTCTTTACCTCTTTCTGTACCTCTCACATTACCATCCCCTTCCGTCCCCTCTTTCCTCCCCAACAAGTCTCCCTTTGAACAAGCCTACCAAAACCGCCCTTTCCTCCCCTCCCACACACACACACACACACACACACACACACACACACACACACACACACACACACACACACACACACACACACACACACACACACAACCCTCCCCTCTCCCCTCTCCCCTCGCCTGGAAAACTGGACTCAACTAACTGGAAAGCAAGTTCCCCACACCCAGGTCATCCACCTCTTAGGCAGGTGGCCACAGACGCGCCATTATACAAGAATGTTTATGGAATCCTCAACAACACTCAATCCACTTGCTGCTTCCACTACAACCTAAACTAAACCAAAAGTAATCCTCCTCCTCCACTAACTCTAACATCTTCTCTAATACACTTAAGTCTCCTCCTCCTCCTCCTCCTCCTCCTCCTCCTCCTCCTCCTCCTCCTCCTCCTCCTCCTCCTCCTCCTCCTCCACTTCCTCTTCCACTCGCCTCCACTTCAGTGTAAATTCTTTCATTAGTTATTTTTAGCTCTCTCTCTCTCTCTCTCTCTCTCTCTCTCTCTCTCTCTCTCTCTCTCTCTCTCTCTCTCTCTCTCTCTCTCTCTCTCTCTCTCTCTCTCTCTCTCTCTCTCTCACACACACACATACACATACACCCTTTCCTCCCTCCCTCCCTTGCCCAGCCTCCCCTCTTCTATCGCGTCTGTTGTGTAAACCTGCAACGAGTACCTGTCTAGGCCACTCTCATGTGTACCAGGTAGGAGGTCCATGTATGGCGCCACACTGCCACTCGTCCACCTTTTAACATGTTACTGATAAGGAGCAGGGAGGAAGGAAGGGAAGGAGC
>JAPQNM010000023.1:4861953-4886953 GCA_029783475.1 Metacarcinus magister
TGGGAGGGGGATGGAGGGAAGGATGAGTGAGAAAGGATTATAGGATGAGGTGAGAGTAAGTGAAACGAGGTGAGGATATATCATTGCAGCATCTGATAGACCTAATGAAACTCTACAACTGTCATTATGAATATTTGCTTTAAGAAGAGAGAGAGAAAGGGTGAGTGAGATATAAGGGGATAGAGAGAGGAAGGCAAGGAGAGGCAGGTAGATAAGAACATTGATAATAAAAGACAAATATGAGAGAGAGAGAGAGAGAGAGAGAGAGAGAGAGAGAGAGAGAGAGAGAGAGAGAGAGAGAGAGAGAGAGAGAGAGAGAGAGAGAGAGAGAGAGAGAGACAGAGAGAGAGAACACAAAGAGAAGATATGAGATGACAGTATGAGTAAAGGACTTGAATAACATTTAGATTGTGTGAGGGAGTGAGAGGGAGTGAGAGGGAGTGAGAGGGAGTGAGAGGATGGAAGGGTGTGAGAGAGGATCTAAAACTGATGCAGGAAAGGGTGTGAAATAGGATGCAAGGAAGGTGTGTGTGATCTCTTAAGGAAGAAAGTGATTATGTAAGGGAAGGTCAAGGAGAGAGAGAGAGAGAGAGAGAGAGAGAGAGAGAGAGAGAGAGAGAGAGAGAGAGAGAGAGAGAGAGAGAGAGAGAGAGAGAGAGAGAGAGAGAGAGGAGGGAATAAAAGCTATGTAAGGGAGAGACAGGGAATGTGTGAGGGGTGTGTGAGGGGTGTGTGAGGGGCACCAGGTAGTTAATGAGGTGAACGTGAGGTAATAGAAAAGGTGAGGGTAAGAATTTTAACTACAAACTATTTCCTCTCTTTCCTGTTGCCAATTCACCTCCATTTATCTCTCTCTCTCTCTCTCTCTCTCTCTCTCTCTCTCTCTCTCTCTCTCTCTCTCTCTCTCTCTCTCTCTCTCTCACATAAAAATAAGATAACAATAAGATAAACAATGATAAGATAACATGGAATAATATAAAAGATAAAATAAAGGAGAGGAAAGAAGAAGAAAATAAAACAAGAAAAAAAAGAAGAAGCAATGCGTACGTACCCTGTGTGTGTGTGTGTGTGTGTGTGTGTGTGTGTGTGTGTGTGTGTGTGTGTGTGTGTGTGTGTGTGTGTGTGTGTGTGTGTGTAGTATATCAGAGTGATGGACAGTTAGAAGCTTCTGCATTTATATCAAATTTTTCATTGCTATGCTTAGAGGAGGAGGAGGAGGAGGAGGAGGAGGAGGAGGAGGAGGAGGAGAAGGAGAAGGAGAGGAGGAGGAGGAGGAGGAGGAGGAGGAGGAGGAGGAGGAGGAGGAGGAGGAGGAACAATAAATCACATTATCTGAATAAGACAACACCCGTACACATTATAATTTATCACCACCACCACCACCACCACCACCACCAACAACAACAACAACAACAACAACAACAACAACAATAATAACAACTACTACTACTACTACTAATCCTGTTTTCTTTCTTCCTTGTTGTCAATGATAATTATAAGCAAAACAAATATTCATACTCTTCTTTTCGATAATAACTCTCTCTCTCTCTCTCTCTCTCTCTCTCTCTCTCTCTCTCTCTCTCTCTCTCTCTCTCTCTCTCTCTCTCTCTCTCTCTCTCTCTCTCTCTCTCTCTCTCTCTTTTCGCGTGAGTGATGGGTCTCCTCCAGAGTGACTAATTGGTACCCTGCTTACACCTGTCCTCTGTTGGGTACTGTCATTACCTGCAATGTTCTACCTTGATTTGTTAACTCCAGCACTCCTCCTACTCCTCCTCCTCTTGCTTATCCTTATCCTCATCATCCCCTTGCTCCTCCTTCTCCTCCTCCTGCTGATGATCGACCCTAACAACCGGAATACTCAAACGAGGGAGCGGTAGTTTAGCATTGTTAAGAGTAGTACAAACCAGAGTTTTGGTGAGCCTAAAAATAATCACCTTACTATAAATTTCTTTCCTACACATCTACAAACATACAAACAAACACACAAATACCTTATAATCCAAAGGGGGCGGCGTTCCCTCGGTGGATGTTCTGGTAAGGTGGTGGGGGCGCCGCGCCACACAGGTGCCAGGGGCGTGGAGAGATCCCTGCACGCCCTCTGCCCCCCGCCCACCCCTGCCAAGACAAGGATGGGCAGGAGGCATAATGACTACAGACTCCACGCCCCTGCCAGGCTGTGACGCAACGACCCTTGTAGTAGTAGTAGTAGTAGTAGTTATAGTAGTAGTAGTAGTAGTTATAGTAGTAGTAGTAGTAATAGTAGTAGTAGTAGTAGTATAGTAGTAGTAGTAGTAGTAGTAGTAGTAGTAGTAGTATAGTAGTAGTAGTTATAGTAGTAGTAGTAGTAGTATAGTAGTAGTAGTTATAGTAGTAGTAGTAGTAGTAGTAGTAGTTATAGTAGTAGTAGTAGTTATAGTAGTAGTAGTAGTTATAGTAGTAGTAGTAGTTATAATAGTAGTAGTAGTTATAGTAGTAGTAGTAGTTAGTAGTAGTAGTAGTTATAGTAGTAGTAGTAGTAGTTATAGTAGTAGTAGTAGTAGTTATAGTAGTAGTAGTAGTAGTAGTAGTAGTAGTAGTAGTAGTTATAGTAGTAGTAGTAGTAGTTATAGTAGTAGTTATAGTAGTAGTAGTAGTAGTAGTAGGAGTGTAATGGCGGCAGCTGTAATATAAGAACAATCACATTAATACCACAATCAGAGAGAGGGGAGGAGCAGTATATATATAATATATATATATAATATATATATATATATATATATATATATATATATATATATATATATATACATCCTGCAATGTTCCACTAATTGTTCTCTAAACCAAACAAATAAAATAACAAATAAAAGTGTAATAATGTCAATAATTACCGATAAATTGTCGTCATGGCGTCTTTTCCATAATGACACAATGTGGTCACCTTATCTTGCTTCCATTATTACGGTAATTCATTATTCACAACACATATTCTATACTCAATCTGATCACTAATTACTCGGGATTATAATGGCGGTGTTAATAAATATGTGAATGTCTTCATGGCGCCGATGATCGGTGATTAAATAGAAGATATAATTATTGTTCAAAATGGCGGACATTCGACGCGACAAAACGTACCTCAAGACGGATTGTCGTACTTGTGAATTTTAGTTTATTTATTTAATTAAATATTTAGTTCATGATTTAATAAAATGTTAATATATATTAATATAACATAAAAAAAGATAATAGTTGTAGGTAATTCATTTTCATAATTTAATTTAATATTAATTTATATATTTTCTGGAACCCGTGGACGTGGCCCCGTAGCGACCACCACCACCACCACCACCACCACCACCACTTATATTTACACTTATATTATTACACTTATATCACCCTTATATCACCTTCCTTAATCAACACACAAATCAGTACATAAATAATGACGTGGAAGTAATCTCAACACACCAACAAAATAACAGATTACAAGGTTATTAATTAAGGTGTTCAAATTACCTGCCTGCCTGCCCGCCGCCATCTTGTATATAAATCCCTAATTACCACTATCATCCGCCTTCCCTCGCACTAAACACACTAATCATCACTTAAATTAACCTTTTTAACATCTACAATATGTTATCTTAACCTAGAAGTCATTACACTTATTTAAAGTATAACAACGTGTAAGTTCCCTTCACATACCTCTACAAGCACGTCCTGCAACTCCTGCTCTCGTGGTGTCGCGTCTCCAAGTGCTTTCCAATCACGGAAATGGACGACACTTTCGTACGCTTCGAGAACTAGTGTCGTACTTGACTTATTTCATTAACTACTTACCTCATCATTTCAGGAAAAAATTTGGTGCATATATATTAATATAATAAAAAATAATAAAAATAGTTAAAGATCATCTATTTTCACAATTTAATCTAATTTTGATTTAATAAGTGAACCCGTGCAAGTGGACCCCGTAGCTTAGCCACCACCACCACCACCACCACCACCACCACACCACCACCACACACCACCACCACCACCACCACACCACCACCACCACCACCACACCACCACCACCACCACCACCACCACCACCACCACACCACCACCACCACCACCACCACCACCACCACCAACACCACCACCAACACCACCACCACCACCACCACACCACCACCACCACCACCACCACCACCACCACCACCACCACACCACCACCACCACCACCACCACCACCACACCACCACCACCACCACCACACCACCACCACACCACCACCACCACCACCACCACCACCACCACCACACCACCACCAACACCACCACCACCACACCACCACCACCACCACCACACCACCACCACCACCACCACCACCACCACACCACCACCACACCACCACCACCACCACCACCACCACCACCACACCACCACACCACCACCACCACCACCACACCACCACACCACCACCACCACCACCACCACCACCACCACACCACCACACCACCACCACACCACCACCACCACCACCACCACCACCACCACACTCCTCTTAGCTTACTACCTCGATAGACACTCACATTCTCCCTAAAACATGAGGGTAGCCTGGGAGAGAGAGAGAGAGAGAGAGAGAGAGAGAGAGAGAGAGAGAGAGAGAGAGAGAGAGAGAGAGAGAGAGAGAGAGAGAGAGAGAGAGAGAGAGAGAGAGAGGAGGATTATTTGAGGATTAAGATGTCGCCTGATTCGGTATTTTAGTTAGGAAGAGTCTGGTATATATACTTTCCCTGCGATCAGTGTTAAGGTTAGGGAGAGCCTTGTACAGATTCCAGGGGACTGTACGTGCTGGGAAACTAGTCTATCCCTATACATTACATTACGTTCTTCCTGTACTCTGTAACTTGCACCTGGAATGAGCCCAATGCACGAAGCCAAACCACCTCTAGTGTTTCTGTAGACATAATGGCGCAGTGAGAAGGCCCCTGCCACCTGGTGATATACAGTACACAGCCTCACGCTTCACCACTTGGCTATGGCTGCCTTGAACCTTGAACACCGCGATGGATTACTTGGCTGACCGCATACCCCTGCCCACCACCCACCCACCGGCTCCACCCTACCATGGACGCCTGGCTATGAGCTAACACCATCATCAGAGCCTACAATAGGGTGATACTGAAATGAAGAGACTAGAGATACAAACAAAACTATGATAACTGGGCCGTCCACAGTTACCAAGCAGGCGTCACCAAACTCCCCTCACCCTCACCCCGTAACAATCACCAAACCCTTGCATATATACACCCCAGGCCTGTCCCAGCGTCTGATTGGTGGGTTGGTGTGACAGGTTTTCATGACGTCATCAATTGTAGCCAATCACGTGGTATTTACACTTTCCTTTTATGTTGCTATTTTTGTTCTTTTATTTATTTATTTTTCTTTTTTATTAGCTTTTAAGGAAAGGAAGGAAGGAAGAGAAAGGGATGGAAGAAGGAGGATTTTTTGTTTTTCTATCATTGTTTGTGTACGTATTATAACACACACACACACACACACACACACACACACACACACACACACACACACACACACACACACACACACACACACACACAGGCAAGGCAATGTGTTTTGTCTCAACGGAGATGAAGACAAAAAATTTAAATTATACGAATTATACATTACAAACTAAAAAAAAAGGAGGAGGAGGAGGAGGAGGAGGAGGAGGAGGAGGAGGAGGAGGAGGAGGAAGAGGAGGAAGAGGAGGGAGAAGAGATAGGATAGATGACAAGTATGAGTGATGAACGAGAGAATTAGGATGAGGTCAAAAATGAAGAGAAAGATATAAAGACAAGGAGGAGGAGGAGGAGGAGGAGGAGGAGGAGGAGGAGGAGGAGAAGAAGAAGAAGAAGCAAAAAATAAGAAGAAATAATAATAATAATAATAAGAAGAAGAAGAAGAAGGAGGAGGAGGAGGAGGAAGAGTACTAAACCCCCATTAATCATTCCTACCTGACACGGAACTAAACTCTACAATATATATAAACACGAGACACTGACACATGCTTTCACTACCTGAGTATGTGTACTTATATGAGCATACCTGGAGGGAGGCTGCAGTGATGCTTGATTGCAGGTGCGAGGACGAGATAAGAGTGAAGAGACAGGTGAGGGAAGGAAAGGGGTGAGGGGAGGGAATGGGGTGAGAGGGGAAGGGAAGAGGGAGGGGATATGGAGGTGAGAGAGAGAAAAAAAAATAAGGAGTGTAAGGAAAGGAGTGAGAGGAGAAAGAGAAGAGGAAGTGAGCGAAAGGAAAAAGTGTAAGGAAAAGGAAGGGAGGAAAATATATATGTAAATGAAAGGGAATATATACACAATAAAATTCAGAGGTGTGTGACAGGGAAAGAAGGGTGGAAGGGTGCAAGAGAAGAGGATAATAGGGTAAAGCAAGGGAATAGAAGAACAAAACATCAAATAGCTACATATCATAATTACGAAGGATAATTTTTCATCTCCCTCTCTTTTATATAGAACCCAATAAATGCTATAGAGTATCAGAAAACTAACAAGATATACCATAGTGTAGAAAAAAGTTATTATCTCCATCAATAGGAAGAGATTTCAGCTCCTATTTAACCTTCCTTAGTGTGGAGGCTGCAGAGGTACAAAGTTCAATGGCCAACCTGACGAAATCCGTGACTAGATCCATTACACTTCTTCACGAGGGAGGGAAGGAGGGAAGGAGGGAGGGAGGGAGGGAGGGAGGGATGGAAGGGGCGATAATAGCAGAGGGATGAGGTTGGGATAGAAGCTTAGGTTAGGGGATGAAGGAGGTAAGAAAGGAAGGGCAGAGATGGAGGGATGGAGGGAGATAAATGGTAGAAGGGAAGGGTAAAGCCTGGTAAAGGTTTAAGAAAGGAAAGGGATCAGAAGATAAATGAGGATGACGTAAATGGAATGAGAGAGAGAGAGAGAGAGAGAGAGAGAGAGAGAGAGAGAGAGAGAGAGAGAGAGAGAGAGAGAGAGAGAGAGAGAGAGAGAGAGAGAGAGAGAGAGAGAGAGAGAGAGAGGAAGATAAAAATAGGAGAGCAGAGGAATTAAGATGATACTCAAAAAGGGCGAGAAAGAATGATGAATAGGTGAAAATAGAAGAAGAAGAAGAAGAAGAAGAAGAAGAAGAAGGAGGAGGAAGAGAAGGAGGAGAGTGATGTTAGAGAAGAGCTACCAAGAGATCACTAGACCGTCACACATACCAAATCTCCCAGAATACGAGAGAGAGAGAGAGAGAGAGAGAGAGAGAGAGAGAGAGAGAGAGAGAGAGAGAGAGAGAGAGAGAGAGAGAGAGAGAGAGTAAACATAACCAGAAAGCACAAACGGTAAACAGGATGCAACGTCACTTCACCAAAGGAAGAAGAAATAAGAAGAAAAAAGAAAGAAGAGGAGGAGGAAAAGTAACAATAATAAAAAAGAAAAATATATATATATATATATATATATATATATATATATATATATATATATATATATAACGATTGTAAAACCAACACACTACTGAGAGCCTTCAAGAGACAGGGGGAAAGACAGCCTTCAAGAGATAACACACCCGTTGGAAAGGCGATGAATACAAAAATATACGAAATAAAAAGGTTATCTTTCAACCCTTCCCTTAGTACAGCTCCTTCTAACGCCTCCTCCTCCTCCACCACACTCTTGTTAGGTGGACAGTCCCTCCACACACACACACACACACACACACACACACACACACACACACACACACACACACACACACACACACACACACACACACACACACGAAGCTTATATAAGATAAAAAACAATATAAAAAAAACACAGACCATCCTAGCACAAAACAAAAAATAAAATATATAAAAAAGTATTACTTCGTCAAAAGCAAACAAATTGCATGAACATAAATGTGAAGTGAGTGAATGAAAGACTTTTAAAGCTTAATTAATTCAATACAAGAAGAGAAAAATTTCACTCCTCTTCCTCTATCGAAGGTGTGGACATGTTAAGCCACAGGTAAATATTAACGCTAATGAACCACCACTACCTGAGTTAAAAATTTACTGAGACCATTAGCAGAGTAAGGTGCGGCTCGTGTACCTGTGTGGAAGTCATTAAGAGGGGCAGGTGTTACTATGCCTCACCTGTGTGTTACTGTTGAGGTTACACAGGGAAGAGAAGGAAGGGAAGGTGAGAGTTAGGGAGGAAAGAGGGACAAAGGAAACGAAGAGAGAGAGAGAGAGAGAGAGAGAGAGAGAGAGAGAGAGAGAGAGAGAGAGAGAGAGAGAGAGAGAGAGAGAGAGAGAGAGAGAGAGAGAGAGAGAGAGAGAGAGAGAGAGAGTGTGTGTGTGTGTGTGTGGGTGTTGGGGAGGGAGTGAATTTGCACAAGACCTGAACGACAGAAGATGAAGTTAATGTCTTTGCAAATTAATCTAGCTGAAGCATACTGACAGAAGGAGGAGGAGGAGGAGGAGGAGGAGGAGGAGGAGGAGGAGGAGAAGAAGGAGAGGTCAATAAACTATCAGGAATGGACGGTTGGCCAGAATGGTGACGGTTGACTAGATTATAGATGCAGATCATCGCATTCTCTTTCTCTCCCTCCTTTGGCTATTGTACTGGGCGATGTAACCTACACACACACACACACACACACACACACACACACACACACACACACACACACACACACACACACAGGGTTGACAAAGTATTATTTTTGTTCTTGTTCTTTACTATTATTACTTGAAAGAGAGGAAGTGGGCGGGCAAGTTAGTCAAAAGTGTTCGTTTTTGGAGTTACTGATCAGATAGTGGAGTGTGTGAGTGTCTCTCTCTCTCTCCCTCTCTCCCTCTCTCTCCTCTCTCTCTCTCTCTCTCTCTCTCACACCAACAACAGCAATAACAACACGCAAGAGATTTCAATGTTTACAATTCAACGTGTAAATAAACATCATATTTGTTGAACTTTTTACCTCTTTACCTGCAAATACCTGTGCTTTGGGGAGGAAAGGGAAGCCTCTGTCTGGCGGTAGGATTGACGGAATACCCAACACACACACACGCCTCACCTCATCTCACCTCACCACACACACAAAATTGCAGGTGTCATGGCACAGTCTATAATCTTCACACACCACAAATACGTATGATTGAGAGAGAGAGAGAGAGAGAGAGAGAGAGAGAGAGAGAGAGAGAGAGAGAGAGAGAGAGAGAGAGAGAGAGAGAGAGAGAGAGAGAGAGAGAGAGAGAGAGAGAGAGAGAGAGAGAGAGAGAGAGAGAGAGAGAGAAAGAGAGAGAGAGAAAAAAAAAGAAAAAAAAAGAGTACTATAGAATTCTACTAACCATTCTCGATTTTTTTTCCCTAGGAGCTCGAGGAAGGAGGAGGCCAGGAGCATGGGGCCGCTTCAGGTGGTGGCCGTGGTGGTGGTGGTGGCGGCGTGGGGTGTGGAGGTGGAGAGCCAGAGTGGAACGGAGGAGTGGAGGCGAGGATATAAGCCCGTGCCCTTCAAGCCTGTGCCGCCGCCCCACATCGCAGACAGGAGCCACCGTCCCGAGTTACACCATACCCTCTATAGCTACAGGTTGGTGAAGGAGGAGGAGGAGGAGGAATAAACTAAATGAAATTACTGAAACACACACACACAAACATAGGGGAAGGCGGGGCAAAATGATATACTCCGTTTTCTCTTGCAGTATTGATGACAGCTAGGTTCTGAGTGGGTGTCTTGTGTCCATCCAGTATAAGAAGCACCTTATTTTCCTTTGAAGCTCCAGAAACTTTCACAAAATGCTGAAACCATGTTGTGAAAATATCAGTCTGCATCCATCCTGACTTATGGCACTCATAAATTGAACCAGGTGGAACTCCATCCATTAACTATATCGTAGTAGATCAGAGGGTAAAATGGACCAACTGAGGATAAAATGGTACCCTGAGCCATTATACCTCAGGCAAAAATGGGCCGTTTTGCCCCAAGGGCAATATGATCCTTGGCGGCCACACACACGCACTCCCGAAACTCTGTTTTTTAACACGCATAATTAGCCAACCCTAAAGGGCTCTGTATAGCCCTGCTGGCCTTGTGCCAGCATAAATAAAACCACAAACAACAACGTTTCACACAAAAACAAATGATGGCGTCCATGCTTGCTTGGATGTTACAGCTGACTGAACTGAAGAGCCGATAAATATGTACATATCATTGCCAATAGATGGAAGCAGCTAAAAACACAGAAAACAGTGGTGATCCATATTACGCACTTGTGCCATTTTGCCCCACCTTCCCCTAC
Organism: Metacarcinus magister; assembly: GCA_029783475.1. NCBI lineage: Eukaryota > Metazoa > Arthropoda > Malacostraca > Decapoda > Cancridae > Metacarcinus > Metacarcinus magister. Next base: position 4,872,242 of record JAPQNM010000023.1, read on the forward strand.
AATCAATACTATCACTCTAAACTTAACTTAACATCATTGCATACACATAATATCATTCTACCTTACCAGAATGACTCCAGCGGAAAGGCACCTTCGGAATCGAGGCCCAGACCCCGTGCCAGCCCTGCCGCAGCCCGTCCGCTACGCCTTGCCTCAGCCCATTGTGCCAGGCTTCAGTAGGAGTGCCATTGAAGCTCACCCACACAGCCCTAATACCCTTTTCTCCATGTACTCCTCCGCTGTAAGTAAGGGAGAGTTAGTTAGTTAGTTAGAGAGAGAGAGAGAGAGAGAGAGAGAGAGAGAGAGAGAGAGAGAGAGAGAGAGAGAGAGAGAGAGAGAGAGAGAGAGAGAGAGAGAGAGAGGGGGGAACACAGTAATTCCCAACAAACCTAATATCTTTCCTATCGTAACAGTTCGCTGAGGAGGACGTGGATTACTACATGCCTTTAGTCAAGTTCCAGCGAGGGGCAGTGGAGCACGTGCCGGTGGAGGTCTTGCAGTACATGGCAGAGATACAAGAGGAGGAAGAAGAAGGTGAGGACGTGCCATTCTCCAGGAGTGCAGTGGAGTCGTACCCTCGCTTCCCTAAGCCGTACAGTGGGGGCGTACAAGATGAGGTACGTACGTGAAGTCCTTCTTCTTGGGAATTTGATAGGGCCTCGAGGCTGTGGTGCCACAGCCTCGAGTGCCCCAAAAATGCAGGTTGCAGATGAGTGAGTGGATCAGATCCTGTTGAGTTGACCTGTCCTTTGGAGGAAGGTCCTGGTGTGTTTGAGTACTTTGAAAGCCAGGCCAGAGTCTTGAGAGCCACCTAAGAGGTCAGTTACTGTTGGTCTGTGATGGTGGGGAGACGACAGTGAGTGGAGGAGTGCCATGCGGTGGGAGTGGTGACGAGGACAGTGTAGTAGGTGTTGTAGAGGTTTGGGAGTTATGTACACACAAAGGTTTGACAATAGACGAATGTGGCTTAGTTGGTTTATTGCTGCAGCGTTGGTTGTACACAAGTAGACAGAGCCCAGGGAAGGTGAGCGTGTGTTGTCTGGGGAGCCCCGACGTGGGGCTCCCAGACGCTACTCTGGAGGTGTTGCCTGGACTGTGTGTGGTGGTAGACTGGTGGTTGACTGACTGACTGCCTGTGTGTGTGTGTGGGTAGCTTATATTGGGCTCGCAGACCTGTGGACACCTGGAGTCAGATCACAGGTGAGGTGAGGTCAAGTTAATCTCGACCTCAGCCGCGGTCTCGAGGGAAGTCATTATAGGCTTTGGGTGTGTGTGCACCTGGTATGTAGGTGTGTTGTATGTGTGTTGTCACTACATCACCCCCCTTCCCCCACAAAGAAAAAATATTACATAGTACATAAAGAAAACATTATATACAATTATTGTTTTGGTGAGGGAGAGAGGCGGCTTGGAGTGATCCTGGCGGCATGAAGTGTCGACTGCGTGGCTGCAAAGCTGCGGAGGATGCGAGGCTGCAAGGCTGCGGTGCTGCGGTTGCGTGGGCGGCAGTAGGTGCAGCACCTTGGATCAGCGGCAGGCTGGAGGGTGGGTGCGAGGGTGCGAGGCTGCAAGGCTGCGGTGCTGCGGTTGCGTGGGCGGCAGTAGGTGCAGCACCTTGGATCAGCGGCAGGCTGGAGGGTGGGTGCGAGGGTGCGAGGCTGCAAGGCTGCGGTGCTGCGGTTGCGTGGGCGGCAGTAGGTGCAGCACCTTGGATCAGCGGCAGGAGCTGCGAGGCTGCGGCAGGTTGAGCAGCGGCAGGGGCAGAGGCAGCGACAGGCTTCAGGAGGCCGCGGCAGGCACGTGAGGCGGCGGGTGTGGTGGCGCGTCATGTTGGGACGTGAGGCAGCGTGGGCGTGGGCGGCGGATCGTCTGTTATTCCAATGTGTGTCACTCCGGGGGTCACCAATGTAGAGGTTTGGGAGTTATGTACACACAAAGGTTTGACAATAGACGAATGTGGCTTAGTTGGTTTATTGCTGCAGCGTTGGTTGTACACAAGTAGACAGAGCCCAGGGAAGGTGAGCGTGTGTGTTGTCTGGGGAGCCCCGACGTGGGGCTCCCAGACGCTACTCTGGAGGTGTTGCCTGGACTGTGTGTGGTGGTAGACTGGTGGTTGACTGACTGACTGCCTGTGTGTGTGTGTGGGTAGCTTATATTGGGCTCGCAGACCTGTGGACACCTGGAGTCAGATCACAGGTGAGGTGAGGTCAAGTTAATCTCGACCTCAGCCGCGGTCTCGAGGGAAGTCATTATAGGCTTTGGGTGTGTGTGCACCTGGTATGTAGGTGTGTTGTATGTGTGTTGTCACTACAGTGTTCTGGGGTGTCAGGTTGTGTAGGTTTACGTGAAGTCCTCCGTACTGGATGGAAATGAGTGTTTTCGTTCTTTTTTTTTCTTCTCTATCTCACTGTTCTATGGTGTTTAATAATGTTTTCAAACTTTCCGTGTTAAGTAATTTGGTAACATTTATATAATCTATTTTTTCTTCTTCTTCTGGCTCTCCCACCTATCCTCACTACCTCAATTCATCTTATATTCTTACTTTTACTTATTTATCCTCTCTTTATCCAACCTTATCTCGCTTTATTTTCTGTTCTTCCTCCTTTACCTAAGTTCCTCCCTCATGTCCTCGCTCCTTCAGATTATGGATGCGGTGGTGGTGGAGGCCTCTGAAGCCCTTGGTGAGAAGTATGGCTGGGCGGGATATCGAGCCTCTGTGGAGTCACCCCCAATCTGGACTCAAGCACAAGACCCTGAAGAGGCGAATCCCCTCCCTGTGCAGGTGTGTGTGTGTGTGTGTTTCCACAAACTTCCGTCTAGTCACGTACTTATGTATTTATGCATGTGATTCGTACATTTTGCCTTTTTGTTTCTGCAGCTAAACAGTCGTCCCTTCGGTATATGGTCCGAGGAACTTCTGGGTCTTGGTACAGGGAAGGAGGATGAGTCTGGTACAGGAACCCAATACACGCCAGAACACAGCGACTTGAATTCAATAGCAGGCGGGGACTATTTGCAGTACCAAGCCGCCGTCAGAAAGCAGAACGGAGGTGAAATATATTTATTGAGAGAAAAAAAAAAGTTTCACTGATGTGTTTTGCTATATTTCATGCATCAGTTTACTTCATGATACATTTCAAAACAACAAATCTATATACTTGAAACCATTGATTAACACAATACTTCTTTTAATTCACACTTATACGTGGAGGAAGAGGATTAAGTTAGGTTAAGAGGAGGAAGAGAATGCATTAATACCATTCTCCATTTGTCTCTCTAACGCAGATTACAAGCTTTTGTGTTACTACGGCGGCTGGGCAGTGTACAGGGAGCCTCCATTTGATTTTGGGATTAAGAACATTGATCCCTTTGCCTGCACCCATCTCATCTACTCCTTCGCTGGTCTCAAGGATGGGGCACTGACAATAACCTCCTTGGATCCAGAGTTGGATATTATAAAAGGTAAAAGAGAGGCAGAAAACTAGCAAAGTAGTAGTAGTTGTAATGCTAGTGATTGTTGTAGTAGTAGTAGTAGTAGAGAAGGAGAAAGAGGACGAAGAGGAGGAGAAGAAAGGGGAGTAGACACGCATCACTGCCTACACTGCATTCACTAACTATCATTATCTGCTTTCAGGGGCGTACAAGGCAGCGGTAGGATTAAAGCAGCAGAATCCCAATCTTAAAGTACTGATTGCCATTGGTGGCTGGAATGAAGGTGGTAAGAAATACTCTACAATGGCAGCCACCGCAACGGGCCGCAAAAAATTCATTCAGTCGGTCGTCGATTTCCTAACGTTACACCACTTTGATGGCCTCGACCTCGACTGGGAGTATCCAGGTATGTATGGAGGCAGGGAAGTGATGGATAGCTGAACACACATGAGAAAGAGGGACACTATACCAGCATACTAACACAAACATTTCAGGTGCCAGTGATCGAGGCGGTTCATGGAGTGATAAAAAGAACTTTGCTGACCTTGTAGATGAGCTTCACGTTGCCTTCTTGAATAATAGTTGGCTGCTCACCGCTGCAGTATCACCAGCTGGGTAAGTCCACGAACATATTAATTTTTGTTTATTAGAAGACTATAACAATATGATGGGAGTGTTGAATGCCTTTTTATTGCGATTCATCCATCTTATGTTCCAAGTCTCTTACATGGAGATATTAATTTCGTGTTGGAAGGGAAGTTAGTTATCAAATTTCCCAACAAACTTTAAACACTAATTTCGTAGGACTTTCTTGACAACATATACTTTTCTATATTATCCTTTCATTCAGCAATCTAATACCGTAGTGATAGCTTTCTTATAATTTGTTCTTTGCTTAGGTTCCGATTGTCAGCTGGTTACGACATTCCAAGAATCTCCCAAAAACTGGACTTCATCAACATAATGACCTATGATTTGCGTGGTCCCTGGGATAAGAAGGCTGACCACCACGCTCCCCTCAAGAGGAAACCCACTGACACTTGGTCCTTCCGTGAACTTAACACTAAAGACGGCATTGAAAAGTGGATACAGAAGGGAGCCCCGAGGGAGAAACTAATCATGGGTATACCTTTCTATGGGAGAACCTTTACCTTAACTAATCCCACGAACACAAAGCCAGGGTCGCAGGTGAGCATACAGTTCTTTGTGCATGTATTACACACACATATTTATTATTATTATTATTATTATTATTATTATTATTATTGTTGTTGTAGCTGGTGTTATATATTCATTAACTTTTCTTCATGTTGCACAAAAGGCTACATCTGGCGGTACTGAAGGAGCCTTTACAAAAGAGCGTGGTTTCTTGGCCTACTACGAGGTGTGCCAGAGAGCAACGAGTGGCGAATGGAAGATGAATACAGATGCTGTTGGTGGTCCTTACATGACCAATAACAACCAGTGGATTGGATGGGATGACGTTCAATACATTAACCTGAAGGCAAGGCTAACAAACACCCACCAACTCTTTCACATGAATTAATCCATTTTCAACTCAAAATTTCATCATTCATTTAATACAATAAGATATATACTCATTTTGAACATTGGAAAAATATTACCCATCTACTTACTTCTGCTTTTGTAACTCGACTAGAATTATAACCTAACTTTTTATTTTTATTTAAGGCTTGGAAACATAATTACGTACGTGTGTGGGGGAAGGAATTACAGTCAATTATTACCCTTACTCTATAACAATGCATTAATTCTGATAACCTTATTGACTTTTTATTGGAAGAGATATTCTATGAGTGGCCACAAGTTATGGTAGTCATATTTACCCTACAATACCAGATTATTCTTTTCTCTCTAATTATATCTCACCTGTGTTTCCTCATTGACCTTAGATGGACATGGTGAAGAGTATGAACTTGGGAGGAGCCATGGTGTGGGCAATTGACCTTGATGATAATATTGGTGTGTGTGGCTCCAAGTGGCCTTTACTCTCTGCTATGCGTCGTGGTCTGGGTCTTCAAAGTATTCCTGCAAATACCTTAAGTCCAAACCAACCAGGAGCACCAGCCCCTACACGTCCTACCACCACCACCACCACCTCTACCACTACAACTACCGCAACACCATTGATAACGCAGTCACCCACTAGTATGATTTACCTTAGTGTTTAGAATGTGTATTGTTTTTGCTGCTTTGTTTTTAATCCCGTCTTGCCCCAGCAGGAGTTTTTTCGGTTCCCTTATGTCCTCCCTGAACTAACAACCCTCCCACCCTTAGGTCTTTGTGTCATCCTTTTATCTCGTCATATTCTAACTTGTTCATCTCCTCCTCCTCCTCCTCCTCCTCTCGTCTTCTTTTAGAGCTCCACCTGAGCCAATGTATATATTATGTAGCACCTTTTAGCGATACAGAATTAAGGGTTATGTCTGCTCACTCTAATAACATCCTATCACATCAATTCATTGCCAATTTTTGTCATTTTTTCATAGTCGTCATAATTCTTATATCCACTCATACAGAAATCTACACTTGATCCAATACTCCACAATTGGTTTGCAGAAGAGGTGGTATTCACACAACAAAAATAAAAACACACACACACACACTGCAGCTACACATGCTAACAACACCTCCACCTTCATTGCTTCCTATCAGCAGCCACCACCACTACCACAACCACCACCACTTCTTCCTCCACCCCAGTGATCACAGAGTCACATCAGGAAGTTCATAACCACACACAAGATGCCACTCCAGCTCCAACTTCCCTCACTCCTACGACATCCACTCCAGCACCTTCCTACAAGTGCCCAGGTAAGGTGTGCTTCAATGATTTCATCCCAATTTTGAACTTTGAACTTGGTCATGTAAGAAGAGTGAGTGAGTGAGTGAGTGGTTGTGAAAAATCAATTGTGTGTTTGCTTGGTTGTGCCTGCCTCTCTTTCTGTTATGTCTTTTGTAAGGTGAGGCGACACAATTCCGCTGTAAATTTCAAGTGTAGTCTGACCTTACTGATGTATAGAAGTAAGATTATATTTTCATTATTGAACAAAAAAATGTTGTTAATAAAGCCCAGCATTGTATTAGGTCTTCTATTATCTCTCTCCTTCCTTTCAGGTCCCGGGTACTACCGGTCCGAGAGTGACTGTCCTACTTATTACATCTGTGATCAGTCTCTGACGGCCTATAAGTTTGTTTGTCCGGCTGGTCTTGTCTTTGACCTTATCCGACGCCTCTGCAACTGGCCAAGACACGTCATATGTGGGGAGGGTTCTTCTCCTCTCAGTAAGTGTGGTGGTCTCAGGCTGTTATCATGCATATGTGTAACCATTCTCAAATCTGTCATGCAATTAGGTTTTCTATATTCAACATTTTGATTCTATTATCTCATATAGCTGTGTGTGAGTGTATATATGTGTCTGTATGTGTATGTGTGTGTGTGTGTTTGTGTGTGTGTATGTGTGTGTGTGTGTTTAAACTGTGTGAAGGGGGTGACAGACAAGACTACCTGACAGGAAAATTGAGGTGCTTAAGTGACGGCCTCTACAGTGACCCCTCGGACTGTCACATGTTTGTATGGTGTCGTGATGGCACTGCTCAGAAAATATCCTGCCAGCACGGGATGCACTTCAACCCGAGGACAGGTAAATGCACCACGCAGGATCACAGAAAAACCCGCATACACAAAGGGCTGATAGATTGGCGGATAGATGGCTTAAATCCAAGTGCTTCCATGCTTTTTTTTAATTATTTTGCTGCTGTTGCTGTTGCTGCTGCTCATAAGACACCACTGCTACACTGAATTTGAGGATGTTCCAAGAAATATACTCTGGAAATTATATATGTGCTTACCTGAAAGTCCAACCAGATAAACATCAGCTATAGATAATGGTGTCAAGGGTGTTTGTTGATTTCATTGCTATGTTTCCTGCCCAGAACACCGCTTACCTTATCCATTACAATGAATTAATGCTGCCAAAGGAATTACATTTAGGGAATAATCTGGCTTAATGGTGACACTCAACACACAGTAGTATCGTGGTACTTTGCATTTAGGGAAGAATCTGCTTTAATGGTGCCACTCAAAACACAGGAAGGTTTAGACTCAAAACAAACTGTGACACAAGATGCTTAATTCACTGCTTTGGATGCATTACAAAATTTCATACTGTATTCATATTCACATAACTTGTCTTTATCAGTGTGTTTCAAGTGTTGTTCATCATATTTTTTCATCCACAAGAATCTGTTTTGATTGCAATAGTAAAGTAGTGGTAATTGAAGTTTTGTTTGTTTTTTTTACTTGTTTGAAGTATGGAAACAAACAGGTGTCAAATATTATACAAGAAAGGAAGGGTAATATAAGGGAAGTTTTGTCTTGTCTTGTCTTGTCAAGTAGTTAATGTTGGAATTAAACCACTTCAAATATAATCAGAATTTCCACAACCGTTTTCCATATACATAGCACAAGAAAATTCCTACCCATAGTTTTTTTTTTTTACCTACAATATGCACACATTTTTTCACATAGCTGGTAGGATTTTTTTTACTGCACTAACTTTTTCTCACCTGCCTCTGTCCCACGCCAGGTGTGTGTACGATGGATGGCCAGAAGCACTGTTTTCCAGGCGAGAGTCTCAGAGTCAACACAGAACGAGCCATCACTAACCCACTGGCTATAACCAAGATGGCAAGTAAGTATGAATAATAGATAATAATGAAAGTACAAGTTTGCCCTACCAGATAAAAAAGAAGTGTGGCGTTGTAATTTAATGTTTGAAAAGTTTAGGTGAAATCAATAATTAGCTTTGTGTATTTACCAATGAAGAAGCATTGAATTGTATGTTGGATTGATTTAACATAACATAACATTGAACTAGAAGGGAATTCAGTAGAACACAAGTACAGTACCTCCGCCACCACTACTAACATAGGTGATTTTTCCTGAACTTCACCTGTGGGATTAACTTAAAAAAAAATATATACAGAGGAGACTCTCATCTAACACATTTGGATCTAACGAATCCGCATCTAACGACACTTTTGAAGCTCTACCCCACCTCCAATCTAACAATCCAAAATTCAGATCTAACAGCAATTATTCCGGGCACCCAGGATTGAATTTCAAACTTCCTGGTGATCGGTGAATTTTTGCCGCACCCTTCATATATATATATATATATATATATATATATATATATATATATATATATATATATATATATATATGTATATATATATATATATATATATATATATATATATATATATATATATATATATATAAAATAAATAAATAAATAATTAAAATACAATGTTTATATAGTGTTTAATATTATAGTAATGATAAAATTGAGTCTATATTCGTGTTCTTTATCCTTGAAAACCTATATGTATAAATTTTCATGAGATTCTGAGATGTCAAAATTTTCATGAAATTTCCAAGGCGACACCCTTAGATTTTTTTTAACAAATCACGTTTTGTTAAATAACTTAAAAACTATGAGGTTTACGTAAAAGACTTATAGAATAGCAGATAAAGAGCAGGAGACGCCCGTTCTTTTGAGCTATAGTAGAATGAAATTGGTATATTAGTAACTGAGAAAATAATATATTAGTTTTTTTGACAAAATTTCAACAAAACTTAAATTTCCAACTAAACTATAAGGTATGTTTTAAATCTGATTTCACCATTAGATAGACAATATCAAACTCAATATATTAACTTCTATACTTTATTGCTGTACGACAAATATTTTCCGAGTAAAATGGCAAAAACACATTCGACCAAATTTACACAGAAAAATTTTGGGCGAGAAAATTAAAAATCTACAATTGTTACAGAAACCTGAAAACTAACATAAATAACACACTCAACACACACACACACATCCAAACACACACCTAAACACACTCAAACACCCACTTTCTACCCCCAAACACACACCCAAACATACCAAAAAACACACATACCCCCCAAACACACCTAAACACCCCTCTCTCATCTAACGCATTTGGATCTAGTGAATTCACATCTAACAATCCTCTTGAAGCTCTACCCCACCTCAATCCAATTTGCTAAGAAAAAAGAAAAAAATTCAGCAAATATAGGCTACTTTATGGAAAACAAATTCTGGCAACACTGGTCACTTTCATCAGTCCCGCGCCATATTTCAACCGTGTTCCATTGCGCTCGTCTCATTGTTCCCTTTTTTGTTTCAAAATAACACTTGGAAGGGCAGGAATAGGTTAAAATAGGGACTCGGCCGAAGTTTTGGCACCAATTACAATTTTTCCCATAAGTTTATGTATCTATATCTAATGAATTCGTATCTAACGCAGTTTTTTTGGCACCAATTATTCGTTAGATGGGAGATTCTACTGTATAGAGCATAAAAGTATTCCACATGTAGTCACTCTCTCTATCTTATCTCTTCAGGTGGATATAAGGTGGTCTGCTATTTCACCAACTGGGCGTATTACCGTCCCGAGCCTTACACGTATGCCCCTGAGAGTGTGGACCCATCGCTGTGTACCCACCTAGTGTATGCCTACGCCTCACTCGACACCACTGACCTGGTCATACGCTCCCTTGACCCTTTCCTCGACTTTGAATATGGTAAGTGTCAATGGATGTAGATTGAGTGGTTGATCTTGTTGGGAAAGTTATGATGAGAGATAGATGCATAGATCAATTAAGAGAGAAAAAAAATAGAGAAAGAGAAGGAAAAAAAAAAAGTGTGTCAAGGTGATAAGAGTAAAACTATCTTTTCCTTTCCATCAGACTTCTACAAACGTATCTTGAACCTGAGGAGCCAAGCGCCCGGCCTCAAGGTGATGCTTGGACTTGGTGGTTGGGTTGACTCCGCCGGTGATAAATATTCACGTCTAGTCAATAACCCCAAAGCCAGAGCAAGGTGAGCTACGTTTGGTTGTCTAAATAACATCAGATTGTTCAAAACACTGAGAAACGGGTCACAGCTAAACTACAACACACACACACACACACACACACACACACACACACACACACACACACACACACACACACACACACACACACACACACACACATGAGGTCTCAGCCTTACCCATAACCTTACCTGTCACCACACCTTCTACCTCCTTGTCATCCTCCCTTGAAGGTTCGTGCAACACACCACTGACGTCCTCACGGCTTATGGCTTTGACGGCCTTGACTTTGGGTGGATGTTCCCGAGGTGTTGGAAGATGAGGTGCTCCAACGGGCCGGCCTCAGATGTGCAAGGCTTCACCAGTCTCATGCAGGTACTTACAAGCTCACTCAAGGATTAGTTGAACAATATAGAAATAGCACAAGGGTAGTATCATAATGATTTGAATTGGTTTGATGCGGTGTAAGGCATATACATTGTGAGGATCTGGGACGTGCTAGCCTTATATATACAAATTTATATAAGGATAGCACGTCCTGGGGTTGTTTATACTTCTTATTTCAGAGGAACTCATAGTTTATTCAAATTAACTCTCAATGAATTATCACACACAGGAATTGAGTGCGTCCTTTAGAGCGCGTGGGCTGCTCCTCTCTGCAGCTGTCTCTTCCTTCAAAAAGATCATAGAGATGTCCTATGATGTAGCCGCACTGTCCTCCACCCTCGACTTCATCAACGTTATGACCTATGACTTCCACGGTGCCTGGGAGAGGAAGACTGGACACTTGTCGCCCCTCACACTCAGAGACGGAGACTTGTAAGTTCTTAGCCACTAGGACATGAGGTTATTTTTATGCTTGTTGCTACAGTATACAATAAACAGTAGAAAGGTTAGGTTACGTAGAGGGATCAGAGAGAAGACAATATAAGTAGGGTTGGTAATGTGAAATATCCATACATGCCTTCCTATCTTTCTTTCTTTCCTACTTTTCTTCCTTTCCTTCCTTCCTTTCCTTCCTTCCTACCTTTCTTCCTTTCCTTCCTATCCATACATACCCTCAGAATAAGGTGAACGACTGGCATCAGGTTGTAAAGAGTATTGAAGTATAAGTAAACTGATGTATTTTTTCCCCTAATATTCTCACCAGGACAAGTGTTTGAGTTAGTTAAGTTTCCATTCTCCTTTAGGTATGCAAGCCAGAACTCAGACTTCGCCCTCAAGCTGTGGGTTAAAAAAGGTGCAGACCCAAGGAAGCTGGTGATGGGTATTCCCTTCTATGGACAAACCTTCACCTTGGCTAATCCTTCCCAGAGTGGCCTTAACGCACCTGTTATGGAAGGTGGTGAGCCAGGGCCGGCCACACTCCAGCGGGGAATGATGGCGTACTTTGAAATCTGTCAGGCAGGTAAGATGGTTTGATTTGTTCACTCCATTTTCTATGTTAGTCTTAAAGAATAACCCAAGAAAATGTGGAATGAAGTAGTGGTGCAGAGAAGTTGAGAGATTTAGGTTTGTGCAGGAAACTATTTAGAGAGCACGTAACAAGCCTTCCAAAATGATGATAATGTTAATGATATCACTGCTATTCTATTACCTGTCGCTACCCTCCACCCTCTCAAACACAAACCACACACTTACGTCTCCCTTCCCTTACAGTCCGCACCCGAGGTTGGACGAAGGTAGTAGATTCCACCCGTGCCATTGGTCCTTACGCTCACAAGGGCAACCAATGGTACAGCTACGACGACCCGGCCTCAGTAGCTAACAAGGCTAACTACATCAAGAGCTCGGGTTATGGCGGGGCGATGGTATGGGATTTGAGTTTTGATGACATGATGAATACGTGTTGTAGAGAACCCATGCCGCTGTTACGCTCCATCAACCGTGTTCTGCGGAGTGTGCCTTATCCAGAGCCAAGGCCAGGTGGAGGAGATTGTTCTTCACCCTCTAAGCCACCCACACCATCTCCACCCAGGAGAACCACTACCTATGCTTCAGGTTAGTGATGCTTCCCTGTTCTGTCTCTGTTACGTACATGTACCAAACCAAATCAATACTGGGATGAACAGACCCATTACTCCCCGCCAGGTTACATTCACTGCCACCCACAAGAAAGACTATGTTTTTTTTTATTAGTTGCTTACCGCACACAGCACCAGGTGAGATTCAAGAAAGAAACTGAAAAAATCATTAAAACAAATCAAAATGAATGATAACCAAAAAGAAACAAAAAAAAACACTACACTCACCTTTTGCTCATAGTGAAACAAGCAGCAAAATGAAATGAATGAGGGACAAGGAGTGCCACAAAACAACAAATATCAATATGGAGTCACAACAACTGAACAAATAAGTAATACCATGACAGAAAATAAACATTTAAACAAACAAATTAATGAACTACCACAGTTGTAAGACATCAAGGCAAATACTACTGTACATTAGACCATTAAGTGACAAAAAATGTACATATATATAAAGCAGGAACCATGCAACAAAAAAGAGTCACTACTTCAACATATGACAGCACATAAAATGATGGAAATATATCAAAACAAACATAATCTATTAATGCATAAGATGAGTCATATACGTTGTACAATAGTTATATCGACATAAGAAACCTGAGTTGCATGTTTATGAAAATTACAATATACAGAATCACAAGAACAACAAAATAACTGTTCATGATATGCTGATACTTGAAACACATCACAAACAAAGCCATTGAATAACAAAATATGGGAAATAACACATAACAAAAAAAAATATATATATATATATATATATATATATATATATATATATATATATATATATATATATATGAATTATATATGATGTGATATATTCAAAGAGAAACAGATCTAATAAAGCAAATATTAAGATAAAGAAAGTGATAACCAAAATAAATGAATCAGTGTCATAATATGAAATAACATAAGAGAGAAAGTTTATCTATAAAGTAACAAAACCATGAAATTACAGAAGAAAAGCTGACAAAGAAAAACTTTTTGAACTTTGTCTGTGAAGCAAAAGCCACAAAAAGTAGTCAAAGTCTAATTTCCATAGTGTTATAAACCCTCTAAAATGTCCACTGTTGTTCCCTCGTCTTGTTCCTGTGTGGTGATGTGTGGTGATGTGATGGACGACTATGCAAACACACAGGCACTGGCAGTAAGTTGTTTTGTTTGCATCAAGGAATGGCATTGCAATGGTATCTAAGCCTACTTGGAGCACAGATGTCACTAATGCTTGCTGTGTTACTCTATTGTGTGTGAGAGAGAGAGAGAGAGAGAGAGAGAGAGAGAGAGAGAGAGAGAGAGAGAGAGAGAGAGAGAGAGAGAGAGAGCAGCTGAATGAATGCTAATTTGTATATTCCCATTATATATCTTTAAGTGAAGTTACATCTAATGCCAAGTTGGGAATACATTGTACATGTACTTATATATGGTAACAAGAACATGGGTTGGTGGTGCTCACAAAACTATGTACTGTACGCAAACAGCCTCGTTGACATAGGGAGTTAAGGTGAGCTGTGAAAGAGCTTGTGAGGATATGATTAATAAGCTTTTATTCGCTCCATTTGTTGCTGTATATTCATCATTTATTTTCTAGCTATCAAAATTAATGGTGGTGATGTTTTTTTATGTTATTTTTTTTAGTTTCTTTTATTTATGTGTAAATGTTATGCTATGTCAATGTCACTGATTTGTTCTGTGTTAATTTCTTTATCCCAACCTCACATTATAGGATTCAGTTTTGTTGTGGTTTGCTATACTAGGAGTGTCATGAACTTACTGTAAGGTGACAAAATGGTAAAAAAAAATAATATACATTTGAGTGAAATATTACCGTGTTGTGTAAATAGATAATTCCACATCTCCCTTCCATGTACTAATAACTTTCCTCTGTACTGCCACACACAGCCAGCGAGACCAAGGTTACAGAATCACACTATGGGGAATTCAACCTATCTACTGGAACCACACCATCCCTACCCCCTTGGATGACTACCTGGGGGACAACCAGACACACAGTCACCACAGACCTCCCTGCACAACCTCACTGGCCTCCAACTACTGACGAGACCAAGACCACCACACAGAAAACCACAACTTCCTGGTGGTGGAAGCCTTCTACCACAACTACTACTACCACAAAGAGACCTGAAACTACTACAACACGAATAAGTACAACAAGACGACCAGATCCCACTGCCACTATAGAAAGCATCAGACCCCCTACTAGTGGACCACACCCTGGGGACCCATGTAAGGGGTCAGCCTTCTTTGAATCACCAGGCAAATGTTCCAAGTACTTGAGGTAAGCGAGTCTACCTCC
>JAPQNM010000023.1:4894453-4939453 GCA_029783475.1 Metacarcinus magister
ATCTATTGTTGAACAGGTGGATTTATCTCATCACAACACATCATTAACCTTCCTTTGTCCACCTTCAGGAGACTTCAAGGTGGTGTGTTACTACACCAACTGGGCGTGGTATCGTCAGGGCGCTGGGAAGTACAAACCTGAAGACATTGATGCAAGTCTCTGCACTCACATTGTTTACGGGTTTGCTGTCTTAGACTACTCAAACCTTATCATCAAGCCTCATGACAGCTGGGCAGACATTGATAACAGTAAGTGGAGTGATTGATAATACTGTGGTGTCTATATATAGTCTTTATTGTATTGAGTTCATGTATTTATGGATTTATTTAGTGGTGCCAAGAGTCTTTGGGTTCAGACAGCGTATCTTTCCAACTTTGACCACAGCACTTCAGTATATCAGAACACTAGATCGTGAAGGTGATCTTAAAGAATAACTTTCCTTATGTGTGTTTGTCAACAGAGTTCTATGCCAAGGTTACAGCACTCAAGAATCGCGGCGTCAAAGTCACCATTGCAATCGGTGGTTGGAATGACTCGGCCGGTGACAAATACAGTCGTCTGGTGAACAATCCCGCTGCGAGAGCAAAGTTCATTTCCCACGTCATACAATTCATCAAACAACACAACTTTGATGGCCTTGATCTGGACTGGGAATACCCTAAGTGCTGGCAGGTACGTTAAAAATAATCTTCATTCATTGATATTATTTTACCGATGACCCCTACTCCTCCTCCTCCTCCTCCTTCTGCTCCTCATTTTTATCATTATCAACATCTATTTCCTTCCTCAGGTGGACTGCAACAAGGGTCCAGCCTCAGACAAGACAGCCTTCTCCAGCTGGGTGAAGGAACTCAGCATTGCATTTAAACCTCATGGATTACTTCTCTCCACTGCCGTTTCCCCGAGCAAGAAAGTCATTGATGCCGGTAGGAAGTTATTTCATATTTCCATTATTATTTTCTTCAAACTTTCTCATCTTTATATATCGTGTTTGTTATTTAGTTTGAATTACATTACATTTTGTTAAAGATGAGGAACTTTAACACCTTCTGACTTACACGTTAACTTTTCCCCTCCAGGCTATGACGTGCCGATCATTAACCAATACATGGACTGGATCGCTGTCATGACCTACGACTTCCATGGTCACTGGGACAAGAAAACGGGTCATGTTGCCCCAATGTACCACCACCCACAGGACGACTATGACTACTTCAACATGGTAAGCCTTCAAATACACTACCACTTCATATATTGCAGTTCATGTTTTTCTAGTTGCAATATTGAGATGTGTTTGATTCTTGAAAAAAAAGATTGATAATTCCTAAGATCTAGATTATGTAGCAACCTAAAACATCTTTGAGTTATAAGATTCAATAAAAATTTTCTTCCCCAGAATTTACCATTGTGATGTATGTAACACCTTCCTTCCTTCCTCCCAACAGGACTACGCCATCAGGTATTGGCTACAGAAAGGTGCCACCAAGGACAAACTAGTACTTGGAATGCCACTGTACGGGCAATCATTTACTCTCGATAACCCGACAGTGAACGGCCTCAACGCCCCAGCACGCACAGGAGGAACGGCCGGCCCATTCACACGAGCAAGAGGCTTCCTGGCATACTATGAGGTGGGTCCTTAACACTTCCATCTTCACGTTTTTCCCTCTTCCTCCTCCTCCTCCTCCTGATGGGTGGAAGAGCTGTAATGACCATTATTTATGTGGTCCGTGTATATCACGCTGTATTTAACACTGATGACACAAGGTTTAAACCCTGAAAGTCATACATATGATACTATTCATTCAATCTTATATTTACTGCTGAAAAAGTCCCTAAAGAATGGAAAAGAGCTGTTATAACGCCCACTTACAAATATGGAAACAAAGAAGAACCACATAATTATTGATCAGTGTCGTTGACCAGCACAGTCTGTATGACGTGTGAAAAAGTTATTAAGAGACAATAGATGGATTACTTAGAGGTAGGAGTAATAAACAGATCGATCATTTGGAAAACAAGAAAAAAACTTAAATGCCTGATGTAGCTTGAATAAGATTAAAAACTGGTCATCTAGAATGTATCTGAAATTTCCGTTTGCAGATCTGTTACTTTATTCAAAACAACGGCTGGACGGTAGTGAAGGACCCTCAAAACAGGATGGGTCCTTATGCCTACTCAGGGAACGAATGGGTCTCTTTTGATGATGTGGAAACAATCAGAATGAAGGTAAGTCTTTGATCTATTGTTAACTCATTTTTTTCAAGCTAAAAGTATAGGAAAATGCATTTCTTGTTATATTTAAATTTTCATCACAACACAACTTTACGTAAGTACATTTTCCAAAACAGTAAATGTCCTTTAGAATGTGTGTTAAATTTCCTTGGTATCCACAGTCACAATACATCAGGGATATGGGTCTTGCCGGAGGGATGATTTGGGCGCTAGACCTCGATGACTTCAACAACCGGTGTGGTCAGGGAGCCCATCCACTCCTGAAGACTATTAAATCTGTCTTGGGGATGCCTAAGGGACCCGATGTGAACTCAGTGATACATGTGCCAAGATCCAGGAAGTGTTTCAACAGTGCCATCGGTGCCATCAAGGCTGAAGTGGTGCACCATCCACCTATCCAGGAAGCGCATAACTTACCCGAGGTAATAGGAGTAAGACCACCACCAGGAGTGCCAGTGTGTGCCAAGAAGTGCTGGGATCCCAACAATGGTGTGGTTGTAATGGAGGTGACACACTACCCACCAGGCCGCTCGGAACCGTCCCTGCCCAGGGTGGAGAGGGTACAGCCCAAGGCAGGGATGAGGCGACCCCCTGGCATGGAGGAGTGTAAGTGCTGGGACCCAACCAAGGGTGTCATCAGAACCAATGTTGTTCACCATCCACCCATTCAGCCGGAACACTTTTTACCTGAAGTGGACGGAGTGAGGCCGCCGCCTGGGGTGGAGGTGTGCTCCTCTGCCCCAGGTACTGTGTCTCCACCTGGTACAAGCAGTGGGAGTGCTTGCTGGAATCCACATGAACGCATGACTGAAACCTCCATTGCTAATCACCCTCCCATCCAGCCGGACCAATACCTGCCTGAAGTAATTGGAGTAAGGCCTCCAGTCTGCGCCCCGGGGACCCAAGATTATCCACCTCCCGCAGGTGAGCTTTGAGCTATTGTATTGTTCACTTGTTCCTCTTCACCCATAGCTAGGCTTATTTCCATTCTCCTATCATACCTTTGTATACTTATCAATATCTTTCTCCTCAAACAGTGAGAATAAAATAATTTTATTGGACTACTAGACTTGGAGGGACTAGTAGCTCTAGATACATTTCTTATTTTACAAAGCCTTTCATGTTAAAAAGGTCAATTATATCTCTGATGAAGCAATGGTCTCTAAGATGAAACAAATTACCAATAAGCATAATTTTCTATGGTTAGTGATTCTTACTTTTCACTCTTTTATCTTCCTTTTGTTATCCCTTGAAATTCATCCTCTCCTACATTATCTTTTAGTTGAAACTGATTGGTGTTCCCTTCCCCACAGATGGCTTCAAGGTGGTTTGTTACTTCACCAACTGGGCGTGGTACCGGTCAGGTGAGGGCAAGTACATCCCGGAACACATAGATGTTGACCTCTGTACCCACATTGTGTATGGGTTTGCAGTCCTCAACAACAACAATCTTCTCATCAAGCCACATGACACTTGGGCAGATTATGACAACAGTAAGTCTTCTCAATGCTGGTAACAACACACGGATTCTAAACTTAATGAGGGAGCAATGGAAAAATCAAGTTTATTATTTTGAGCTAATGTTTTTCCGCAATTAATTAGGGTATATGATGTTATCTAAGGGTAAGTTTTTTTTAATTAGGTGGTTTGTTTGTTTGTTTGTTTTTTTCTTTTCTTTCTTTCTTTCTTTCTTTCTTTCTTTCTTTCTTTCTTTCTTTCTTTCTTTCTTTCTTTCTTCAGGTACAAATTTTTTTAGTATTTTTTTAACTGGTTACTATTTCTTTAGATATGATTGCTGCACACTTTTTTCCCTTTTATTGCAGGACGTAAAGTACTTCAAATTTTTTTGTTACGTAAAATGATGTATTTTTTTAGGTTTTTCTCACGATACATAAGTTATTACAGGAAAAACACTTATTTATAATTAACCAATAAATGGAAAATAAACCAATCTTTATAAAAAAAAAAAAGGGGTATAGTGGTATGTACACGCACTTCACAGGGGAAGAGGGGGATCAGAGAAAGCCATTGATTCTACTCTAGACTATTGAGGAAAAGTTGGATTTGAAATCTTTATTCTTTTAACCAACTATTGATTCTTGTCGTGTTTCCCTTGACAGAATTTTATGAGAAAGTCACTGCGCTGAAGGCTAAGGGAGTGAAGGTTCTCATCGCCATAGGAGGTTGGAATGACTCTCTCGGAGGGAAATACAGTAGACTCGTTAACAGTGCTGCGGCTCGAAAGAAGTTCATTGACCACGTAATTCAGTTTATTCAGAAGCACAACTTTGATGGCCTCGACCTGGACTGGGAATATCCTGTATGTTGGCAGGTAAGATGATACGATTTAGTACTGTGTCTAGTCTTAGAAATAATGTTCATACACACTAATATACGTGTTTTTATATCTTTTCTTGGTATTTTTCATTCACTACCCAGCTTTAATGACCCTTACACAACCTCTTTTTTCTAGGTGGACTGCAAAAAGGGTCCAGCATCTGACAAAGCTGGATTCTCAGCCTGGGTGAGGGAGCTCAAGGCCGCCTTCCAGCCTCACGGACTCCTACTCTCGGCTGCAGTGTCCCCAAGTAACAAGGTCATCGACATGGGTACGTGAATCTATCTCGTATAATTTGTAAAGTTTCCCTTACAATTTGACTCATTGATCAATAATTCAATACATAAATAGAACCAAAAATTATCAAATCTATATGGTAAGAATGTCAACATGTTATTCCCTGTATCTGTTTTTCCATCATGTTCTCGGCTTAGTGAAACATGCAAATCCTTCCCTCTGTTCCTCTGTTCACTACAACACATCATGTCTCCCCCCGTTAGGTTATGAAGTGCCAGTGTTGAGTCAGTACCTGGATTGGATTGCGGTTATGACCTACGATTACCATGGTCAGTGGGACAAAAAGACCGGACACGTCTCACCTATGTATGCCCATCCACAAGACGATAACTTAGCCTTCAACACAGTGAGTACCTCTATCCTCTATCCTACATGTATTTGTGTACAAACAAGGGCAAAAATATGACTAAAATCACCATAAGGTTAATTAATCCAATTTTGCGAATTCGCATTTTGCGGCCTGCAATGTCAACCAATTTCACACAAAATTGGAGGGAGCACTGCACCTTTTTTAATAATCTTCAGTTTATGTTCATTATCTAACAAGTATATGTTATTCTAATTATTCCTAGTAGTAGTTAGTTACCCCTGGCTTGGCTTTACTGCTAAGAGTAATAAGATAAAAAATAAATGTAATTCCATCTCCTTCCACAGAACTTCACCATTCACTATTGGATTGATAAGGGAGCTCAAAGGCATAAGCTTGTAATGGGTATGCCGATGTATGGTCAGTCTTTCACCCTCTCCGATACCAAAAACAACGGACTCAACCACCCAACGGCAGGAGGCGGTGAGGCAGGTCGCTACACGAAGGCACGAGGGTTCCTGGCTTACTATGAGGTACTGTTTGATATTCTAACTCCACTTAAACTTTTTGAGGCCTCACCAAATCAAAATTACAGTATGAACTTACTTCTTGAAACAATTCCCATGTGTTTTTCTCTTGTAAGGCTTTAGTATTGATTTTGTGTGTTGAGTCTCCATTAGTTAATCATCCATCTCATTATCTCTGATGTTTCCAGTTTGAAACAACATGCAAATAAAAACAAAATGCATTACATTTCATAACTCAACATTAACATAGCTGTTCAATTGGTAACACCCAATCTTCTTGTCTGCAGATTTGCTACAAGATCAAGAGTAGCCAATGGACTGTGGTGCGGGACCCTCTCGGCACAATGGGTCCTTATGCCTACAAAGGGAACCAGTGGGTCGGCTTTGATGATGTCGACACCATTAAATACAAGGTGTGTGTGTGTGTTAGTGTGTGTGTGTTAGTGTGTGTGTGTGTGTGTGTGTGCGTGTTATTCACCATAGTCTGGATGATCACACGCTGGACTCAGGATCGTCAGCCATTACCCTCATAGAGACGGATCTATGGGTAAGGCTGAGATCTTTCTCACATCACTTCCCCCCCCTCCCCTTGCTCAAGGATGACAGTAACCATGACCTGGCAGAGAAAAAATCCTTAGCAACCTGAGTGGGGTTTGAACCCACGCCTTGCCGGTTATCAGGCAAAGTCATTACCATTGAAGCATGGGAGCGGTGTGTGTGTGCATGCGTGCGTGCATTAGAACGTCAGTTCACGAGTGCATCAAAGAGAGAGAGAGAGAGAGAGAGAGAGAGAGAGCATAAGAAAAAGAACACAATAAAATAGTGAGGTTGCAAGAGGCCAGTTGACATGCTTGATCACTAATGTTCACTTTAATCTGTCAGTCGGAGTGGATCAAGAAGATGGGTCTTGGAGGAGGCATGATCTGGGCGTTGGATCTGGATGACTTCAGGAGCCGGTGTGGGTGTGAGGCTCATCCACTCCTGCGTACCATCAACAGAGTCCTGCGGCAATACCCAAAGCCAGACCCAAAATGTCCAGTGCTGGAAAATTCAGGAGGTGAGATCATGAATCAGTCAGACTGGATCAATTTATATGTTTTGCTTGAACATATTGTATTAACTCAAGGATTATCAGAGTATTTATGTTACAACTTCATCATTTTAAAGGTGGATAGTGATCAATAACCTCAGTCACTTCCTAGTGTTTCATATTTATTTTGCAGTGTGTTTGGGTATTAACAATAACAACATTTATATTCGTGGCTCCACAGATGTACCTCCGCCTGGTTCCGTCACCCCACTGCCAACAGCAGCCCCAGTCACTTGGTGGAAGCCTGAAACTACGGCATCAAACACACCCTGGTGGCAGCCTAGTACATCACCAACCACTGTTGCATCATGGCAGTCCACTACTATTGCACCCACTACTAGGGTATCAAGCACACCCTGGTGGCAGCAGCCTACTACATCACCGGCCACTGTTGCATCATGGCAATCCACTATTGCACCCACTACTAGGTTATCAAGCACACCCTGGTGGCAGCAGCCTACTACATCACCGGCCACTGTTGCACCCACTACTCGTCCACCATATCCAGATTCCACCGTTCTTGGTGACCCGCCTAAGAAATGTGAGGATGGATATAAAAAAGACTCGACAGATTGTACAAAATACTACCTTTGTGTACATGGCCAGGAAATCCCCCAAACCTGTGCTCATGGTCTCCAATGGGATGATACCAAGGTGAGATGATAAACCTATGCAGTATTTGACAAACATTATCATTATCTTGGATGCTTCACTCTCACGGGCACCAAACTTTCTCTCACAAATGATGACCACAGGTGAAATGGACTCATGGTATCCTGTTTGTATAGTACAGTGGGACCATACATTTGACTTGTTTTATTTTTGGTAATTTCATATTCCTTTGGCAACACCAATTAATTGCTAATCTTTGTTTGTGTTGCTTTCATTTTGTTGGTTCACAAGGTTTCATAACATGTGCATATTTATGAGGGAATGAACGTGTGTTTATATCATGCACTTCCTTGATAGTTAATTCTTTTAATTCCTCCCCTTCAGAAAATGTGTGATTGGGCATCCAAAGTCAGATGCATTCCAGGATCAGGAGGCATGCCCATCCCACAGCACCCCACCGCACCGCCCACCACTCAACACACATACCCCACACCGCCCACCACACGATACACCACTCGCTACACCCCACGGCCCACCTACCCACCTGCCACCATTGAAACCACAAGGGGACCTGATATCGGCCCACCGTCTGGAACATCACACACTGTAGATACTGGGTACAAGGTGTGTATGAATAGGAATATGAATACTCTCTTTTACTATTGTTGACCTTTCTTATACTTGTTTGTTATCTAGTGTCTTTTGTCTTGGTTCCTATTGCCAGTCATCCTTCTGTAGTTTTGTCTTTGATCACATTTTGTTGTCCTCTCAATTGGATTTCATTAAGAGTAACTAAACCTTCAGGTTGTGTGCTACTTCACCAACTGGGCGTGGTACAGGCAAGGTCTGGGCAAGTACCGGCCAGAGGATATTGACCCGAGCCTCTGCACTCATATTGTGTATGGATTTGCTGTGTTGGACCGCGCAAACCTAGTCATCAAACCTCATGACACTTGGGCGGACTATGACAACAGTAAGTCACCTATTCAATTTTGTGGAAGAATTGTGAGCTATCAGAAAATTATTTTAAATATATTTATGCATGTGTGTGTGTGTAGTGTGAACATTTTGGCCCAATTTTTCTGTTCTACTTTGAGCCAAATTGATATTCTTAATTGCAACTATAAACTGTGCATTTGCTTCACATTAGAACCATAATTCCCTTCTCCTTTCTTTGCCAGAATTCTATGAAAAAGTAGCAGCACTGAGAAAACATGGAGTCAAAGTCACTCTTGCCATTGGTGGTTGGAACGACTCTCTGGGAGACAAGTACAGCCGTCTGGTGAACAATGCTGCTGCCCGGGCCAAGTTCATTGCTCATGTTGTACAGTTCATACTTAAACATAACTTTGATGGCCTTGACTTGGACTGGGAGTATCCGGTGTGTTGGCAGGTAAGGACAAGGAACAATATTACAGTGTCTACAGTGTGATGCTAAAGTGAATTGCTTTTATTGTGGTATGGGATGGGAGTAAGGAGTTTACATTATGTCTGTAACATTGGTTAATCATGTTGGAGAAGTGATAAACTCCTTTACATAGAACAGTTTCGTAGATCTTGAATTACAGGTTAATTCTGTTCCTCCTTCAGGTTGACTGCAGCAAAGGTCCAGCCTCAGATAAACAGGGCTTTTCAGCATGGGTGAGAGAATTACATCAAGCCTTCCAGCCACATGGCCTCCTCCTTTCAGCTGCTGTATCCCCAAGTTACAAAGTCATAGAGCCAGGTAAGAAATCTTTTTGTCACACATCCGTAGTTTCCTTCATACTTTGCATCATACTTGCAGTGTAAGGAGTTCCCCTCAAGTTGCCTTTGTGGTTCACAAATCACCTCCCCGACACTAACCCACCACCCTACAAAAATAATAATAACAAAAATAAAACACTGAATTTCAACAATTTCATCTTTCTATCATTTTGTGAATCAATCTTTTTTTTATGCCGTCAATCTATTCGTATCTTTAATAAAACGATCTTTGCAGGTTATGATGTGCCGGTACTGAACCGATACTTTGACTGGATCGCCGTCATGACCTATGATTACCACGGCCACTGGGACAAGAAGACAGGTCATGTTGCTCCCATGTTCGTCCACCCTGAGGATGAAGAGCCACTCTTCAACACAGTGAGTAACAATATCACATTAGCGTTTATTATATCCACCATGTTCCAACATCCATTGTATACACCCACTTGAATAATTTTCCACCCTACAGCACATTATGGTATGAAAAACATTACCACCCAGGCTTCCATCATTACACTTCACATACATTGGCGCCTCTTTCTCTCTAAACCATTCCAGTTTATTAAACTTCTCGCTCCTTTCATTCATCATTCATCATTCCACCAAGATTGACATACCCTTATTTTTTCAATATAACAAAATGTTGCCACTGTGTAGCCAATTAAGCTGCAATTTCAGAGCACTGCATCATTGGAATATGTCAACCATACCGTCTGTGTTCAAAGTCACTAACAACAAATTGTCACCTTACAGAACTCCACCATTCACCTTTGGTTGGAGAAAGGAGCAGATCGGAAGAAAATCATCATGGGCATGCCACTGTACGGCCAGTCATTCGGCCTCGGATGGAAGTCCAACGGAACAGGACTGAACCAGCATGCACCGCAGAAGGGCAGTGCTGGACAGTTCACCCGGGCAGCTGGCTTCCTTGCCTACTATGAGGTGAGCTGAAGGATGCTTGATAATAGGAGGAGGGAAAGAAAAAGTACTGTACATAATGTTTCGTCATCCCTAAATACGTGTAAAAATTTCCAATGCACTATACTTAGCCTTGACCTCCATAATGAAATTGATTCTTTGTGGCCCAACCTAGCTGAGTGACATTATATTACTTGAACACCAATCACAAGATGTTTCCTCTGCCTAATTCTCTATAACATAAGATAACATAAGAATGAGGAGACTGCAAGAGGCCAGTTGGTGACCTACACCAGGCAGAACCTTGTCCCCCACCCTTGGAATAATCCAATATTTAGCCATCCCACCTGTCATCCCTATCCATACTCTCATCCAATCGTCTTTTAAAGCTACCTATTGACTCACCACTTACTACGTGTCTACCCAGCCTATTCCAATCGTTCACCACTATATTAGTGAACCAATATCTACCTAGGTCTGTTCTGAATCTAAGTTTTTCTAGCTTGTACCCATTTCCACGTGTCCTATCCTGACTACTAATTTCTAAAACCTGATCAATGTTTCTCTTATTAATTCCTTTTACCCATTTGAAAACCTAGGTCATTATACTGCCCTACTACCTGTATTTCTCCCCTTTTAATTCTCCTATAGAGTCCCCTTTTTAATCCAATTTCCCTCCTAATACAGCTATTCATCCATTTTGGATCAATTCTATTTGACCTAATCCTCCTCTTTGGTATATACTGTTCCTATACCTCTATACTTGCAAAAGGCCAGTTGACTACACAAGGCAGCTCCTGTGCACCTAACACTTTCCATAATACATACCTATAACACCTTGAACCTATACTTGTAGATCTGCCACAAGATCAAGAGCCAGCAGTACACAGTGGTGCGGGACCCTGCTGGTCGGATGGGTCCTTATGCCTACAGTGGGAACCAGTGGGTCAGCTATGATGACATCCATATGATTAGGTTTAAGGTAAGAGGAAGGGTCTAATTCACCATGGTCTGCAGGATCATGCACTGGACTTGTAATAGCTAGTTATTACCCTAGTGAATATATAGAGAGAAGTGTTGAAATTAAACATTTATTACTAGAATTATACCATATTTCCTTGAAAGCTCTTGATGAAGCACAGAGAAGCATGATTAAACACACATTTATCTTGATTACTCACCTTTGTTCTTTTCCTTTCCAGTCTGAATGGATCAAACGCATGGGTCTGGGAGGAGGCATGATCTGGGCGTTGGATCTGGATGACTTCAGAAACAGGTGCGGCTGTGAACCTCACCCACTTCTGCGTACCATCAACAGAGTCCTTCGCTCCTACCCAGTGCCTGACCCCAACTGTGACCTATGATGATGATGATACAAACATTGTGATGCAGACGTACTGGAAATTCACTCAGTGCCATGGATCTCTTCCCCTATAAACAAAAACATGTATTACGTTATATTAACATGTCTTTCACTGACATTATAAACACATTAAGTTGTTAGATGGAATGATTATTGAAAGAAATTACATCATTCATTACGCAAAATTCTATAATTAAAACATCATTCATTACTCAAAATACTATAATTAAAACTGATTTGTTAGGGGTAAAATTATTCGTTCAAAGCATTGTAAAAAAAATTATATGATTGCTTGAAAGGAAGGAAATGAAAAGAAATTTATTACAAAATTTGGAGAAAGTTTTGCCTTGTTCCCTTATAACTTATTGTATCGTTCAGCCATTACTTGATTGTTAATGAACGCAAACAAGTAGTCCTGTTGTAGGTAGTGATTCCCATCCCCAAGCTTTCTCCATAAATTAGCTGGGTTATCACAAACCATGCTGGGACTGTTATTATTGTTATTTTTATTTATTGTTTTATTGCTTATTTAGGTAACATTGCTGTATCAGTAGTTGTGTATTAGGCACAAGTACAGCTCTTGTGGCATTACGTGTTATTTATCAATAAAGTATACAAAGTTATGTTGATTCTTAGTTTTTTTTCAAGATATAATACTTGTGTTATCATTGTAGACTTCATGCAACGCACAAACTACTGTCAACTAAATACTGATATGCTTCTTGACACTGTTTTTCCCAAAACATGACTTTCTTCCTCATTTTCTCAAAAGCTATTAGAGATATTGGAAATATCATTGCAGCATCTGATAGACCTAATTAAACTCTACAACTGTCATTATGAATATTTGTTCTAAGACTAATAATTACGCAGTAAAATGAAAACTGTATCTTTCTTCCAAAACATGACTTACTTTCTACCTCATTTTCTCGAAAGTTATTAGAGACATTGGAAATATAATTGCAGCATCTGATAAACCTAATTAAACATGATCATGACTGTACACAGGGTAAACAAACAACCAAGCACCAAATAAAGAACTCTTAAGAAATAGTAAAACTATAAAGTATTAAAGGATAATAAACTATTCTTCTGAAGGAAACTATTGTGAACTCAACAATGGCCTGAAAGGAAAATAAATTACTGTACTACTTAGAAATAATGCATGAACTCAAAGTCAAGTAAACTCAAAAGTCACACACTCACATATCACTTAACATGGTACAATAAGAAGTTTACTCACATTATGGCCCTCCATAAACCTACGCGAATCACACGAACAATTCCAACACCTTGGGAACCACGGTAGATGATAGTGCACAATCAACACTGAAAGTGCAGCAGTGGAATATGGAAAACTCAAGGACTATAAAACTAAACAATTAAAAGTGAAATGCTTATGTTAACTCCCCATGACTCAAGTCTATAGAACAGCAAGCAAAACAAATACTTAAATGAGTTATGTTAATAAATGTTCAATCACAAATAGGTAGCCAAATAATAATATACCCGTACATACCAGTATCCAATACAGACAAATGCGAATATCACTGACACACACCAAATACTCCATGGCCACTCCAACTCCGACGACACCCAGTAAACATATGACCAGACAAAAGGAGAAATGGACTAATTCACCTCCGAGCACTGCACTATAAACAAGCAACTACTTACAAGAGATAATCATTAAAGAGAGAGAGAGAGAGAGAGAGAGGAGAGAGAGAGAGAGAGAGAGAGAGAGAGAGAGAGAGAGAGAGAGAGAGTAAAATACTTCTAACTATACAACATATATTTCATCATATTACTCATTAAATAAAAACTCAATGTGTGACTTAGTCATCTTCACATAACACAATTAATGAGGTAATTAGTGTTTCCTGAGGATCAATCAGATAAATCCAGGTCCCAGCTATTTTGTTTCCCCGATTTATTCCCAGTCAAATTTACACGCATACAAACACACATCTGAGTGTAATTCAAAGCAACGGTAAACTGGTTAACTGTGTCCTGAGTTTAAGAGAACTGTCATACAAAGAGAGGCTGCAGATACTGGGTCTTACAACATTGGAGCAGAGGAGGGAAAGAGGAGATCTAATAGCAGTGTACAGAGTGATGAAGGGATTAGAAAAATTAGATTGAGAAAATTTACTAATTTGGGACACCAGGGGCACAAGAAGACCTGGAAAGAAACTGAAAAGGGACATCTGCAGAACAGATATCAAGAAGTTCAGCTTCTCACAATGATGCGTAGAGGTGTGCAATGGTTTGGAAAAGGGAATAGTGCATGCAAGAACAGTTCATGAATTCAAGGCAAAGTTTGATACTTATAGATATGGAGACGGGACAGCACGAGCATAGCTCTTTTTCCTGTATGTTACAAGTATATAAATACAACTAGGTAAATACACATGAAACCCATCCATTAGCTACCAAAAAGACTCAATAAACAGCCTTCAACACCCTTATTTCTAGCTATGAGTTGTCTGAAGAAACACATCTCAACAAAAGTTACACTGATGAATCTATAAGGTGGGAGATAGAAACTGTTGGGTATGGGGTTGTGATGAGATGATATGGCATGTTGGGGTATCAGGTTAGGATCACAGTCATCCCCAGAAAGGGACAAGCATGGGTGTTTTAGCCACATATTGCTGGTACTGCACTAATTTCCCCCATTTGACGGCTGCATGCCTCTCGAGTGGGGGGATGCCAGACACCTTTGTGATGAGCAGGTAGTCCATGAGTGGGCACAGAACTGTAGGGTGAAAGGGAAGAAGGGTGAGAGGCAGGGAGAGGAAGGAAGAGTGGGGGTGAAACATGTGAAACTAACTAAGTTGTGTTACATAGAATTACATAGAAACTCAGACCACACAGATGCTAGGGTCCAAACTAGGTAGTCTGTCCTTAACCTAGAGTAGAAAATATTTTAAAAAGAACGCATTAGAGAAGCTTGATAAAAAAGAAACACAGTCAAACAGCCAGCAGGATGCCAGGTCTTACTGCCTTATGAGAGACCTTGTTGGAAGAAATGGTGGTCGTTTGTTTTTAAACTAATTTATTGTGTTACACTGCATCATGGAAGGCGAATTTATTCCACTCCCTATTGATGTCATTAGCAAATTATAATCTAGTGCAGGCAAGTTGAATCTGTCTGCATCTTAGTTTTACTGCGTTACTCCTTGTTCCTGTTGAATCATCAATTATAAACATTTTATTCACATCATCATTTGTAGATCCTTTAAGTACAGTAAACCTGCTTGTGTCTACAATTGTTAAATAGTGTTCCGTAACCCCATGATCAGATATATTTGAGTAACGGAACACAAAAACGTTGCTATAACAGCGATGAAACATTTGTTTATGATCATAGCGTCCTGATGCCTCAGTAGCAAACTTGCAATACAATGAAAAAGAGTGCATTACTATTGTGATAATTCAAGGTTTGACACAATCCTAACACTCAAATCTTTGACACTTTGTACACTTTAGTTTCACGCCGCATATTTCATATTCATAGCATATATTACTCTCTCTCTCTCTCTCTCTCTCTCTCTCTCTCTCTCTCTCTCTCTCTCTCTCTCTCTCTCTCTCTCTCTCTCTCTCTCACTCACAAGTGTAGCTCAGGCTCTGTATACTACAACTAGATAAATACACACACACACACACACACCTGTCAGATGTTCCCAGCCAGAGAGGGAGGAGGAAGCGCTGAGATAAAGTCCAAACCACAGTAGGATTTCCCCAAAGTAGTTAGGATGGCGAGACAGCGACCACAGACCAGTGTTGATGAACTTGTCCTGGAAAGAAGAGGTGCAGAGAAAGGTGGTAGATTATATGGCAGGATAAGAGGAAAGGAAAGGAAGAAAGGAGAACTGTAAGAACAGAAAAAAATTATTCTATCTATCTATCTATAATTTCTGATGCCTTGTTCCCTCCAGAAACGTCCACCAAAAGTATGGTTATGGCAGAGGAGCCTCCCCCTCTATCAGCAACTCTTTCATGCATGTACTCCTTCGCCCTATCCTTCCATCTTACAACTGCCTTCCTCTCCTCCTAGGACCCTCAGTTTTACTTACATACACTTTCTTCATAAACTCTTCACTATTCTTTCTCTCATTATGACCAAACCACCTTATATTATTGTTACTGTCCTCCTCTTCCTATTAAGTTTTTATTCAAGAGTGATAGATATAAATAAACTTGACTTGGCTCATGCTTTGAGGTGTATTAAGAAGGAGGAGTGATTCATCCCATGGTTAGGATGTATGCAGTGTATTGTGTTTATTATTTGCTTTATAAATATGTACTTGTTTATAACTCGTCTCAGTTTTGTTGCTCCCTAGAAAGATTCAGTGCCTTAATTTTGATTACTTAGTAAAGTTACCCACCATGCTTGGCCTGTAGCTCGCTGCCATAACATCTGATAACACCAGAAAAGCTACAGTGAAAAAGGGGTTACATTACAAACTGGTTGGCTGAGCGTTGGGATTTTTACAACAGGACCACACGAGTGTAGCTCAGGCCCTGTATACTACAACTATGTAAATACATATACACATACAAACATACACACACACACACACACACTTACATTATTTGCAGCATCATTCCTAAACACTGTCTTCTGATAATCTGCCACCACCTCCACCACAAACCCCACCACCCACAGCCCCCACCCCACGTAGTCCCGGGGCCCGAGTGGAGGCTGGCGGGCAGCACGAACTGCTAGTAAACTGGGCAGGAGGGTGAGGAGGACCCATGCCCCTGTAAGGATGAGAAAGAATGAGGGAGTGAGGGATAAGGGAAGGAGAGGTAAAGGTGATGTGAGGATAAAAGAAGATGAAGAATAGAGGAGACAAAAATGGAGATAAAACAGAAGATGAAGTAAAAGAGGAAAAAGAAAAGCAACAACATTTCTACTACTACTACTACTACTACTACTGCTACTACTACTACTACTTCTGCTACTCCAACACTACTACTACTACTACTACTACTTCTGCTACTGCTACACTACTACTACTACTACTACTTCTAGTAGTAGTACTAGAAGTACTACTACTACTACTACTACTACTACTACTGTGAACAATAACCTTGCATGGTCCAAAAGACAAACATAAGAGATGGTCGTTCCAATGCTTCCTTGAACCTCCTGTCCTTTCCAGTCTTCAGAATACGTGTGAACAGAAACAAACCCAATCTGGTGAGCAAAAATAAGTACAAAAGAAAAAAATCAAAAAAATATATAGATATTAATAATAATAATAACAATAATAATAATGATAATAACAACAATGGTAGTTTTTTTTTATACAAGTTTATAAATACATTTAGACTAACCTTTACCAAGTTACTATTACCTTATATAATTTATGGTTCTTTGATGACTGATAATAGTTTGAATAGTGTATGAAAATAACACACACACACACACACACACACACACACACACACACACATACAGCCATTACCTGAGTGCCCACATGTACACACAGCCAGTTTGAACCATCTGTCTGGGTTGACCCTTTCCATTCCATCTATAATTGAGGTAAGCCAGGAGCAGGAAGGTTGATGAGCCTGCAATGGTGTGAGGCTATTATCTCTCTCTCTCTCTCTCTCTCTCTCTCTCTCTCTCTCTCTCTCTCTCTCTCTCTCTCTCTCTCTCTCTCTCTCTCTCTCTCTCTCTCTCTCTTTTTCTGAAAAATCTTAGTCAGCCACATACCAAAAACTTAAGACACATTCTATATTCTTAAATATGTACCAAACATTTTTTGACATAAAAATCTATCACATACCAAACTATGACACATACCCAAAACATTGTCACATACCAAAAATGTATACACCCACCTGCTAAGTCATAGAATTTCTCCGTCTTGATCAGCGATGCAACACCACTCAACAGCCACTGAAGTCCAAAGTCAATGGTTGCAAGTTGTATTATGGTGCCGCTGCCCACCATCCACTGCCAGGCTGCCTCCACCACTGATGATGCCATGCTGACGAGGAAGGTGTGCTGGGCTGGGAGCACAAATACAATATCTTATGAGGATGAAGAAGAATGGTAGTGAGTTGTAGGTGAGAATAAAGTATGTAGAAGTTAATTATCTCTGTACAATTATCACCCCCACCAAAAACAATAAGTGATAATAAAAAAGGAATCAAGAATTAGTCAAACAAAATAGAGTAAAGATGAATAAAATGTGATGGTAATAACATACGTAATAATTACAACCTAAAACACCCACAAGAATTGATGTAATAAGTAACGTTTTGTCCAGTTTGTTTGCATAAAGACAAAATAAGTGGTGAGACGTTTTGCGAGGTAAATAATGGTGACCGCCTCCTGAAACCTTCACAGATGTGTTGAATAAGGGAAATATTGATCAGGTTTTAGAAATTAGTAGTCAGGATAGGACACGTGGAAATGGGTACAAGCTAGAAAAACTTAGATTCAGGACAGACCTAGGTAGATATTGGTTCACTAATATAGTGATGAACGATTGGAATAGGCTGGGGAGACACGTAGTAAGTGGTGAGTCAATAGGTAGCTTTAAAAGACGATTGGATGAGAGTATGGATAGGGATGACAGGTGGGATGGCTAAATATTGGATTATTCCAAGGGTGGGGGTCAAGGAGCTGCCTCGTGTAGGTCATCAACTGGCCTCTTGCAGTCTCCTCATTTCTTATGTTATGTTCTTATGTACGGTTGCCGTATCTGTAAGCACTTCGAAATAATAACGAACACCGCCTAAAACCTTCACAGATGTGTTGAGTACACTATGTATAGAATGTAGGACTTAATATTTATATCGATATCGTCCGAGCAGTAATTATGGGGATTTACCAGAATCTTTACTAGCTTGTCTTCCTTATTTCAGTTTTTTTTCCTTCCATGGTTCACTGTGACATTACATAACACTCAACCTTGATAAAGCCAACACTCCACAAACTTCCATATCATATCAATAACACAATACTTTCATATATAATTTAACTACCTGAAGGCTTTTCTATATATAATATCTATGGTGAAGCCTGGCAGCGCCAGCACGTCTACCTCTTATCTATAAGGTGTCTATAGTGTGGTGTATTTTGGTGTTTGGTTTGGATTCACTTTGATTTTGATCTTGATGTCACAAGTGACTTGAAGTTTGATCTTGATGTTGATGTCACAGGTGATTGAAGTTTCCCTCAAGTCAGGCCTTTGTATAGGCCGCTACTGTGAGGGGGAAAAGAAGAAAAAATGGAAAGCACACAGAAAAAAAAATGTATACTCTAATTACACGCCCTAGTTTCTCGGTCGTGTTATTGTTTGCATTTGCTTCCTCATTTGTAGCGAAAGGTATTTCGCTTCTCGACACTTTTATGGATCACTGAAGAAGACAAGAGACGTGTAGTTGATCACAATAAAGTCAAGAGGGCCCAAGAAAATGTTATGAAATCCCTGAATCAGGAATTTGATGATCTTTGTAAGAAGGGTAAAATTGACTGCATCTTCTTTGACGGCTGTCACTATAAGACTAAAGTTATGCAGAAGGCAGACCACTCAAATCGTTAGTTACCCAGCATCAAAGAAGAGCATGTTTCTGTGTGCAGTGAGCCAGGAGGACGATATCTCCACCACTTCACTCCTGAAAAAAGGGCTAAAGAGTAAAAAATTTGCTGAAATTATTGTTGATAATATTATACATTTAATGAGGAAAAAGGGCATTGATAAAACCCTGCAATCCATTGGTGGGGATTCTACAAATGTTAACACTGACCAGGAAGATGGTTGCATGCACTGAGTAGAGGTCAAGCTTTGCCGTAAGGTGAACTGGCCGGTTTATGTCCACATTAACGAGTTGCCTCTCCGACACTTGATCATTTCACGTGATGGGAAGACATTATCTAACAACAAGTGGACAGGTAACATTGGCAGCAGAACTTGAAATCAATCCATCATTTACTAAACTCTCAAATGTAGGGCCTCTTACTTCATTAAGTGACATCGTGAAAAATCTTTCTACTGATCAAGTGTACGGATATAGGATCACACAGGCCATAAGGACACAAGAACTTACCACAGATCTGGCCCTGCTTCAAATTGGTCCAGCGAGTTATTCCAGGTGGTTGACAACACCAAACAGGCTTTGTCGCACATGAGTTTCAAAACATGACCTTAAAGACAAAACCCTCAACAAATTAGTTGAATAGTTGAATACTGGCACGACCCCAGAATCACACTCTATTACCCTATTACCTGGGCTCTACCTCATCCCGTAGCCCAACTAATGGAACCAGTGCTCCAAATAGTTAACCTAGTTAACAAGTAAAGTAGGCTAAACAACAGAAATCCCACCCTGTTGCTAGCGTCACCTTGAAAGACGAGGGATGATTGTAAATGTTTACGCCAGCCAACACTACACTCTGCTATATCCAACTCATAAGCTGGGAGACACCATTGGGTATAATAGTACAGAAGCCTTACTTATATACACAAATATATTTACAATAATAACAATAAAGAAAGTGTAATCAACTCACCGCTGCACCAGTTTGACAATGCTCAACACACCATAACCTCACCCTCACGCCAACTGAAGCTCGCCACACCACATCCACACTACGTCACCACAGTACTCACTAAACAGCCAGGTCACATCACACACCTCGCTCACACCTTCCACTCTTGAAATGTTCTCAAATGTCCACCCTTAATCACATATCAGATCACACACCTCTCACACCTTCCACTCCACTCAAGTATCAGATCGAGAGGGCCTTCACGCAGTTATTTCCTCACACAGTCTGAGCATGCGCGACCAGTCTCGCCTCGTGATTGGTGCGAGGATTCTCGCCTCGTGATAAGCTAACCTAATTTACGTGCAGGCCCTTCCGAAATTACCTAACCTTACCTAAAGTAATTTATATGTAGCAACCTTACTTAACCTAACCTATCCTTTACGTTTGCAAGATAGGGTTAGGCAAGCTCCACCGTTTCCATTAGATGATGCTGGGCAGTTGGGAGCGAGACTGTTCGCGCATGCTCAGAGTGTGCGGGGAAATAGCTGCGTGCAGGAACCTCCCATCAGATCACACACCTCTCTCACGCCTTCCACTCTAAACTTTTCCCGTATGTCCGACGTTGCTGGTTCACATTTAGTGCCACTCTAATACACTTCACTGAATACACCAAACACTCCTCAGGATGCACCACACATCACCGTAACTCTCCACACACACCCGATACTCGATTCCACCAACACAACTCCGTACTATTGAAGGTTATATCAGAGGACAAGAAGCAAGTCGACGGCTCATGTCCAAGAACGAATCAAAACAACGCTTAATGAAACCTACTTAAATATATTTTTATTGATGTCATTACTTTCTAATGTATGAATCCAAGGATATGTTATGCTAGGTTAGGTATTGTTTGGTATCATCATCATCATCATCATTATTTTTTTTTTCTCTCTCTCTCCCTCCCACGCTGTGATTTTGTTACGCTGAGTGTTGCTCTCAAGTTTGACCTCTTTCAGTCCTTATTAAGTTGGGTATCTAGTAATTACTCTTACACAGAACACAACGTTAATTAAACACCACTTCATTGATACATTCTGTAAAAATAAGCACAAAAAATATAGGAATAGGTGACAACGTTATTTTCTTAATATACAAATGATATAATATGTTTATGTTTATATAGTGTTCATCCAGAGATTATTTCTGCCAAGAAGGTGAGGCAGGATGCTCCGATGCCAAGGAAAAACAAGTAGAAGGCGTCGTCCAGCTGATTAAGCCCCAGGACTACTTGTTTGGACCGATCCTGAAGGTAGAAATCAATTGTGACGTGGCGAAGAAATGTGTCGGAAGGGGTTAGTATGGTGTTGTGGGACAAATTACTTAGGCAGTGTATATGATCTACAATATAAAACATTAAAATCTACCTGGTTGTCAGCCTGTGCTGATTGTATTTCAGAATCACTGATATCCAACAAGTTTTTTCAAGAGTACTCAGAACTATATGAAACATTCCAGTGGACAAACAATCAAAAGTGTATATTTGTGAATTATGTCATTTCTCAGTTTTGTAGGAACAGTAATAAGAAAAATTCCCTAAATATTTTTGTAAACAACATCAGTTGCCACAATACTTTACTTTAGAGTATTCCGTTGAGCTGTCGTAGGTAAAGGGGTCGTTTCCCTCGAAGCTTTTCTTGGTGCGATAGGCAACCACCTCCTCTGTCCAGTGTCCGATGATGCCAGCATCCCGCAGGCGGCTTATCAGCTCATAAAAGCGAGCGTGGAAGGGTGCTCCTCTCCTGCCGCGAACATAGATACATATATACTACATAGTGTTTATAAACATACATACATATATACTACATAGTGTTTATAAACATATACATATATACTACATAGTGTTTATAAACATACATACATATATACTAGATAGTGTTTATAAACAGGCCATATATTCCCTGATGCAAATATTAAACAATTTCCCTTAATGCACAAGTATTTCACATTTTTAGTCAAGGACAAAATAGAATATATATAAATTGATTGAAAATGTTACCCATACAAGGAGTAAAAACATCAACCTGATTTGTTCAATATTTAGAACAACTTTATTAAAAAACAGCGAATAAGATTTGGTTGGAAATTGTTTAATGGTTTGACTCTTTATAAGAAACGTGTTCCTTACTATTACCAATATAGTTACATATAAGTAAAATGAAGTCTATAATACTAGGTTGGATTAATAAAGTAAACTAAAATAATCTCACCTCACTCCCCATCCGTAGGCACCCATAATGGAGACAGTCTTCTTGCTTATTTGAAAAGGCGAACGACCACGAGCGTCCGTGAAGTGAATCTTAATGTAGAGAGTGATGAATTTCTCATAGTTAACCAAAGAAAAGTGACCCATCATTACTTCTTTGAGAGCTTCGTCTGCTGTCATGATCTGCGTGAAAATAATGTGCTTCTACGATAAGTTTTTATACTACACACACACACACACACACACACACACACACACACACACGTTATTTACCGACGATGCAAAAATCACGGTTAGAGTAACTACAACCGTCGAAAAACTACAATTACAATCCAACCTCGACACCTTACTCAGTTGGTCAGAAAAGTTGCAAATTAAATTCAATATTGATAAATGTAAAGTTTTGCATATCGGAAACAATAACCATTACACAAAATATATAATGAATGGCTTCGAACTTGCCAAAGTGAGCCATGAAAAAAACTTAGAGGTAACTATTAGTAATGACCTTAAACAGTAAACATTGATAGTTAACAGTAACACATTGGAATCGTTTCAGAAAAAAAAATTGATAAGCACTTAGCATCCATTCACCAAATCAAGTCTTTAATTCCTGCAGTTTTTATTGTTAGTAATAATAATAGCTGTAATTTCGCCTGTTTTCTCAGTTTCCTGAACAAATTCCATGCTAGTTTGTCCATGCTACATGGTATTGCTTCCTCCTCCAGCCAGCTTCAGGTGGAGGAAGGGGTGGGTGGGGATGAGGCTTCCACTTTGCTGTCCTTTTGTAGAATGTAGCTACACGGACAGCCTCGTTTGGTCCAGTAGAACTGTTGGCTTTTTATACTCCTTTTGAGATAGGACGTTACGACCCGAAAATGGAATCTTTCATTTTTCCCCGGTGATGAACTGCGGAACTCTCAACGTTTTTCTCTTTCTACTTTTGTACAACTTGAATCCTTAATACAGAATTGTGTCACTAACTCACCTTCATTTGTTGGAACACTTTCTTCACAACCGGATGATCGTGTTTGGAGAAGTACTCATAAGGGTAGCCCTTAAACACCCATTCCTCTGTTGCCCATTTCCAGTCTCTCGCCTCAATCAGGTCAAGCAGTGTTTGCGGGGTGTCAACTTTACCATGAATGCTGAGGTTGGCGATAAGGGAAGATTTGTACGCTGACACCACTATTAGAGAGAATGTCAGCCACACACTCACCAATACCTAGAAAAAAATATATATATATACGTAGTAAATATGGGTGTGTCTACTAGTGTGTGTTCTTCCTATTGTTCTTACCTAATTGTATTTTCACAGGATTAAGTCAAGCTTGTTATGTACCGTCTTGCAATACTGTTTTATCATATTTTTCTTAAAATTTATAAATGTTCGCTGCACACACGACTTCTTCTGGTAATTTACTCCACTGATCTATTTCTTTGTCTGGAAAGATGCATTTTTTCACATCTTACCTCAATTTTTCTTATATAAGTTCTAACTACGTCTAATGAAAAGGTCAACGAATACACTTCAACTATATTAAGGATCCATAATAGTTTGAAGTGAGCGTCCTCATGAAGCCTTCAATCTTAATGCAATGGAGTATTGAATCAGATCTTAGTCTATAAGTAACATTGCAACAACGCCTTACAACACCTCACCCTTTTGGAGACGCTGACAGGAAGGTAGGCGACCGACTGTTCTAAAAGTGACCCCCAGCCGAGAAGGAGAGACGTGCTGTAGTTCAAGTGCCTGACCTGCATAATGACCCGTTTTAAGAGCGAATCAAAGACGCCCACGGCAGTAGCCCACAGTGCAACAGCAGCCACCACGCCGACCCACACTCCACCTGAGAAAGGGAATCTGTGTTACGATTGGAAGGGTTCAGAAAAATATAAAATGAAATTATAACAATACAAACTTCTCAACAATGCAAGGAAACAAGTTCGTTCTAAAAAAAAAGAGACTAAATTGATAAATTAAACTTTGGAATGATTATGCATTCACCTGTAAATGGCCGTACCAACAGAAAATGTGGTAATAGAAGGGAAGGTTTTAAAGAGACCACAGTTATCGGGTCTGAAGGGTAGACCTGCACGTGGTTGATGACTTGATTCCGCTCGTAAGTGATTCCACAAAGAGTACATAGATCCACCTCCTCACGCTGCAGCTGACCCATCATTCCCGTGAACACACCATTCGTTCCTCTCCCCCAACTGGTCTCCGGCTCCTCCCGTATCATATACCTGAAAAATAGTTAATAAGCAAATCAACACCACACTCAAATGTACAGCTTAATAGCTTAATTTCCTCCAATGTCAATTACTTCCACTTGATGAATATCCAATAAGGGGAGGAAATAGATATGATTCAGTTATATGTTAAAATGTCGAACAGAGTATGTAATTATCAATCTCGTAATGAGTTCATGCATAACATACCATGGAATAAGGAGTTATACACATTCACATTTAATAGTTATACACATTGATAGAGTTTTGTTATGAAAATCATCTTTTATTGCGCTTAATTCAGATGTAGGAGAGAACTAAGGTGTAATACGATAACAGCGTCGTATTAGGATTTGAGTTTGTTTTGTTTTATTTCTGTTTTCTGTTACTGTCACCGCGGATCGATTTGCAATATTATTATTCCAAGTTTTCCTTTTATTGTTTATGTTCATGTAACCAATTTATTTTTGTATACACTATATATGTATATTTACAAGTAATATTATATTGATCTGACAAGTGCCTTCGATCGCGCAAAAAAGGAATTGGAAGGACATAAATAAGATGCTTAGGTAGAAGATGTGCATACCACTTCAGAACACGTCAAACAAAGAGCAAGAGGGCGTGTACTTGCAGTGAAGATCAGTGAGACCAAATCAACAGTATTGAAATGGCATTATTAGTTGTGAGAAGCGATGAGGAGGAGGAACCATGAAAAGGAAAAATGAGAACGCTCAGAGGAGGACGTGCTGCTACTTGCTCGCGCTAACAAGGGATACCAGGTTGTATTTATCCATAACAGATATTTTATTGTGTTTTAGTGCGTCAACACAAGGGATACCAGGCTATATTGTTACCATAACAAGTATTTTATTGTGTTTTGTGTGTATTTTTGGGCAAAATTATTTAGATGGCTGAGTGTGTTGTACTCAATATAGGCGAGGGGGTTACAGGTATGGAGGGTGGAGTAGTGAGGTGTGGTTCCTGTGGAATGGAGAGACAATGGATGGTAAGTGAATGTAAGTTGTGTGAAGTGTTAGCTAGAAATGTAGCTTTAGAGGAGGAGGTTAAGGAAGTGAAAGTTTTGTTGGCACAGACGAGGCAACAGATGCAAGAGGTAAGGCGGGAAGTTAGCGTCAGGTCAGAGACAGGGGGGGGGATAGTTGGAGGGTTGTGGATAGGGGAGGGAACGGGAGGGTGAGCCCTCCCTTGTGTGAGGTGGAATTTCCTCCCCTGTG
Source organism: Metacarcinus magister (assembly GCA_029783475.1). NCBI lineage: Eukaryota > Metazoa > Arthropoda > Malacostraca > Decapoda > Cancridae > Metacarcinus > Metacarcinus magister. Next base: position 4,920,138 of record JAPQNM010000023.1, read on the forward strand.
TGAGGTGGAGTGTAGCAACAAGTTTGGGTTGTTAGCTACACAGGAGGAGGAAGAGGTCGTGATAGAAGTAGCAGGAGAAGGGGACAGGACACCCAAGGCGAAGATAGTGAGGAGGAAGTTAGATGGGAAGGAGAGGAAGGAAGGTGAGGAAGAACAGGGAAAGGTTAGAAGGGTCGCAGGAAGTGTTAGTTCTGGGAGACTCAAGGATTAAATATTTAGATGAGACTTTCTGTGAGGCCGACAGGGAGAGGAGGATGACGTGTTGTCTTCCTGGGGCTGGAGTACAGGACGTGACAGAGAGATACAGGAGGGTAGTGGAGGGGACGGGAAAGGAGGCGTTAGTGGTGGTTCACGTGGGAGTGAACGATGTAGGCAGGGTAAGGTCAGAGGAGCTAGTGGATAGGTATAGGGAGCTTCTGAGGGAGATAAAGGAGAGTGGTAGGAGGTGTATAGTGTCAGGGGTGCTCCCTAGACAGGGGGTTAGAGGCTGGTGGCTCTCACATGCCCTTGGCCTCAACGAGAGGTTGATGAGGATGTGTGGAGAGGATGGGGTAGGTTTTATGGATGAGTGGAGCAGGTTTTATGGGAGAGAGGAGCTGTATGCCAGGGATGGTGTACACTTCAGTAGGAAGGGGGTGCAGGAGCTTAGTGAGTGTCTTGAGAGGGCAGTTAGGCAGTCCAGTCAGGGAAACTAAATATTAACAGAGGTAAGGGTAATAGTGACAAAGGACGGGGTAAAGAGAGGGAGGTAGATGAACTTAGTGTCTTTATACAAACAGTAGAAGTGTAATAAATAAGATAGACACACTTAGAGGTATTGCATGTGTAGAAGAGTTAGATATTATAGGTATTACAGAAACTTGGTTAAATATTGCAGGCAAACATTTTTTACCTGAAGTAGGAATAGATGGGTACACTTTTTTTCACAGGGATAGAGTAGGGAGGAGAGGGGGAGGTGTGGCACTGTACGTTAGAAACACATTAAATAGCTATGTCAATACCACAATAAAAACAGATAGGAATACGGAATCATTATGGATTGACATTATTATAGGAGGGAAAAAGTTTGTTGTAGAGATTATATATAGACCTCTGGATTTAGACGAAGCAGCTAGTGCACCCCTGATGCAGGAGCTTGCAAGGGCATCTAGGTATAATAATGTGTGCATTATGGGGGACTTTAATTATAGGAGAATAGACTGGGATAGTATGACAGGAGACGGGTGCTCGGAGGAATTCTTAAATGTCGTCCAGGATGGTTTTTTCACACAACTTGTAAGGGAACCAACGCGACAGGGAAATATTTTAGATCTGGTCTTCACGAATAATGAAACTTTGGTCAGTCAGGTTGAGATAGGAGCTAGATTTGATGTTAGTGACCACCACGAAATTAGATTCAAGATTAATGCAAAGAGGGAGATAGAACAAAACACTGCTTTAGTACCAGATTTTAGAAAAGCCAATTACCAGGGCCTCAGACACCACCTCCAGAGTATAGATTGGGAGGGAATAGGAGTAGGCAGAGAGGAGGATCAAAACATTGAGGTAGAATTACATTATAATAGCATAGTTAGGGAAATTCATACAGGGCAGGAACAGTATATACCTAAGAGGAGGATTAGGTCAAATAGAAATGATCCAAAATGTATGAATAGCAGCATTAGAAGGGAAATTGGATTAAAAAGGGGACTCTATAGGAGAATTAAAAGGGGAGAAGTACAGGTAGTAGGGCAGTATAATGACCTAGCTAGGAAAGTTAAAAAGGATATTAGGACTGCAAAGAGGAATTATGAGGTTAGGATAGCTAGAGATGCCCAGAAGGATCCAAAGGGATTCTATCAGCTGTACAAGGCTAAAACAAAGGAAAGAATAGGACCTCTTAAAGGAATGGATGGCAGGTTGATAGAAAATGGTGAGGAAATTAGTAAGGAATTAAATAAATACTTCTTGTCCGTATTTTCTCAGGAAGAGTCGGGTAGGGAAATGGAGCCAGTACAGATCTTTAGGGGACAAGAGGTTGATAAATTAAGCGAAATAGTCATAAGTAGGGAAGTAGTTAGCAAGGAAATAGATAGACTTAAAAAGACTAAATCTCCAGGGCCGGACAACATTTTTCCAAGGATTCTTAGGGAATGTAGAGAAGAACTCGTTGAACCCATTGCGATGATTTTTAGAAAATCCCTAGACACAGGAGTAGTTCCTAGGCTATGGAGGCAGGCAAATGTAGTTCCTATATTCAAGAAAGGAGATAAGGCAGAAAGTAGTAACTACCGCCCAATTAGTTTAACATCAGTGGTAGGCAAGATGTTAGAAGCTATCATAGCAAGGGCAATTAGAAAACTTTAGATGAACACAAGCTAATTAGACATAGTCAACATGGTTTTAGCAAGGGGAAGTCCTGCCTGACAAAATTATTATCCTTCTATAGGAAAGTATTTGAAACCATAGATAAGGGGGACGAGTATGATATAGTTTATTTGGACTTCAGTAAAGCCTTTGACAGAGTACCCCATAGGAGACTGTTAAGTAAAGTCAAGGCTCATGGCATAGGTGGGAAGTTACTAGAGTGGATTAGGGGATGGCTTACTAGTAGGGAACAGAGGGTAGAGATTAATGGGAAGAAATCAGAATGGGGTAATGTCACTAGTGGGGTACCACAAGGATCAGTACTAGGACCATTGTTATTCATAATCTATATAAATGACTTAGAGACAGGAATAAACAGTGATATCAGTAAATTTGCCGATGACACAAAGATAGGAAGACCGGTAAAGAATTTAGATGATGCTAGGATGCTGCAGGATGACTTAAATAGGCTGTACGAGTGGTCAGAGAAATGGCAGATGCAGTTTAATGTTAACAAGTGTAGCATTATGAGTGTAGGTAAAGGTAATAGGTCTGTAGACTACACATTAAATGACAATACCTTAGGAAAGTCATATAGTGTGAGGGACTTAGGAGTTCAAATAAGCAGTGACTTGCGCCCCAGGGAACAGTGTATTATAGCTAGAAATAGAGCCAACAAGATAATGGGATTTATTAGTAGGTGTGTGACAAATAGGAGTTCTGAGGTCATTCTGAAGTTGTATTTAGCGCTAGTAAGACCCCACTTAGATTATGCAGCTCAGTTTTGGTCCCCTTATTATAGGAAAGATATAGGCTCCTTGGAGGCAGTCCAGAGAAGAATGACCAAGATGATTCAGGGGCTGAGAAATTTACCCTACAAAGATAGGTTAAAACGTCTTAATCTCCACTCCCTAGAGAGAAGGAAGGCAAGAGGGGATTTGATTGAGGTTTTCAAATGGGTAAAAGGAATTAATAAGGGTAACATTGATCAGGTTTTAGAATTTAGTAGTCAGGATAGGACACGTGGAAATGGGTACAAGCTAGAAAAACTTAGATTCAGGACAGACATAGGTAGATATTGGTTCACTAACAGAGTGGTGAACGATTGGAATAGGCTGGGTAGACACGTAGTAAGTGCTGAGTCAATAGATAGCTTTAAAAGACGGTTGGATCAGAGTATGGATAGGGATGACAGGTGGGATGGCTAAATATTGGATTATTCCAAGGGTGGGGGGCAAGGAGCTGCCTCGTGTAGGTCATTAACTGGCCTCTTGCAGTCTCCTCATTTCTTATGTTCTATGTTCTTATGACGAAGAGACGTAGTTGAAAGCAGTATATATAGGATGAAACCTTAGACAGACTGCTGTGTTGTGTGTGTGTGAACTGCTTTACTCCATCCCAAAGCAAACTGACTTTCTGAAAACAACAAAAGTAATGGTGAATTATGTAGGTAATTATTCCCTCCATTTTTGCAACACATATACGTACGTGAAATTAAGCTTTTTCGACAAGGTGGACAAATTATTGGCATCGAGTGAGTTTGTGAGAGTAACTGTCGTGCCAACCTCCTCGGTGTCTCTCTTGTAGTCCACGAAGGGAATGTATCTTACAGACACAATGTTAAACTCGTGCCCATTTAGTGACTGGAATTGTTCTCCTGAAACAAAAACAATGGCATAATTGATAAGAAATTACACCATTCACATGCAAGAACTCACTCTATTATTCTCTCTCTCTCTCTCTCTCTCTCTCTCTCTCTCTCTCTCTCTCTCTCTCTCTCTCTCTCTCTCTCTCTCTCTCTCTCAGCGTAAGTGATATATAACAAAAAAGATGAAGGGAATATATATATATATATATATATATATATATATATATATATATATATATATATATATATATATATATATATATATATATTCCAACAAGTACAAACTTTGAAAGCGATCCATACAAACAAACAAACAAACACTCGCTTCATCTTGAATAATGTTTGTCAAACAAACCTTCGTCAAGAAAGAAAGTGTTGAACTGCAATCCTTTAGCCATCCCTCGTCCAACGCGTTGAGTCGCCGCCTCGCCGTCCTTGCAGTACAAACACCGACGATGAACAGAAACTCGAGGCTTCACACCTGCACCGTCACCTTAGTCATGCACAAAGGAAAACAACAAATAAATAAACAAATGAATGAATAGATAAATAAGTAAATGAATATACATTAAGTTAGATTAAGTTATATATATATATATATATATATATATATATATATATATATATATATATATATATATATACACATTTGTATATATATATATAATATATATATAAATATATATATATATATATATATATAAATATATATATATATATATAATATATATATATATATATATATAAATATAAATATATATATATATATATATATATATATATAAATATATATATATATATATATATATAAATATATATATATATATATATATATATATATATATAAATATATATATATATATATATATATATATATATATATATATACATATACATATACATATATATATATATATATATATATATATATATATATATATATATACATATACATTTATATATATATATATATATATATATATATATATATATATATATATATACATATACATTATATATATATATATATATATATATATATATATATATATATATATATATATATATATATACATATACATATACATTTGTATATATATATATATATATATATATATATATATATATATATATATACATATACATATACATTTGTATATATATATATATATATATATATATATATATATATATATATATATATATATACATATACATATACATTTGTATATATATATATATATATATATATATATATATATATATATATATATACATATACATATACATTTGTATATATATATATATATATATATATATATATATATATATATATATATATATATACATATACATATACATTTGTATATATATATATATATATATATATATATATATATATATATATATATATATACATATACATATACATTTGTATATATATATATATATATATATATATATATATATATATATATATATATATATATACATATACATATACATTTGTATATATATATATATATATATATATATATATATATACATATACATATACATTTGTATATATATATATATATATATATATATATATATATATATATATATATACATATACATTTGTATATATAAATATATATATATATATATATATATATATATATATATATATATATATATATATATATATCGCAGAAATTTTTAATCCAGTTAACTCTGACCCCAACAGACGAAGCTTCCAGGAAGACTTGCACAAATCTGATGCTTTTCATCGATGACAAAATGGTTTTCTTTAAGTGGGAACAAAATAACAAAAACATAAGTAAATGATATGTGTAGGATCTCGGTGTTGTGATTGCGTCGAACCTTAAATTGTCACAGCCATACAAAAACGCTGCAGGTTAAACTAACAGAATGTTGGGCTTTATAAACAGACATCCCTCCTTCGAAATTAGAGAAGTAATTGTACCCTTGTGTATGAGCTTAGTTAAACCTCACCTGGAGTTTGTGGTGTAACTTTGGTCGCCTCACCACACACAGGACTCGACAAAACTAGAGCCACTAAGATGATCCCAGCCTTACTTAAACCTTACGAGGGTTTCAAAATACTGTAATGATTCAGGAATGTGGACGCGAATAAGATGTTTCAAATGAATGCATCATCACGAACAAGGAGGAACGTGGTAAGGCGAACATGGAGACACAAGCAACTTAACTGCATTGGATTCTACTTCACAAATGACATCCTTAAGAGAGTGGAATAAAGTCTCACCTTCCATAATGCAACGTAACACAATCAATTAGTTTAAGAACAAACTTGACCATCATCTACTCCAAAAAGGTCTACCATACACCAATAATACTATGGGCGTAATGATCAATGATGGATTACGTGTTTTTATTTTTGAACTTATAATGTGTGTGTATATATATATATATATGTGTGTGTAAAAAAGTGTTGCTTATTAACTGTATTATCGCATGAACTGCTATATTATGATCCAAAGGAAAAGGAATCCAAGCATTAGCATTATGAATGTTGTGCTGTGCCATCAGTCACCATTAGTTGTATGCACCTCCTCTGGTTAGTGAGATTGATCTCGATACTTTATCATGTTATAACAACTGTGTTTCTTGCCATTTTGTATTGATCCCTAAGATGCAGCTGTGTTGTGCCTTAGCGATCAATAAAGAACGGCAAGGAACACCACCACAGGCAAGAACATGAGAGATAATCACCATAAAGGACATGACACTTAAATGAAGACAAATTATCTCGGGCCCAATCGACCGATGACTCTCCACTCTTATACCACAACACTCACTGGTGTTATTTTGAGTTACCAATGCTGATTACATCATCCAGGCTGGAAGGTGAATTATTGCCTTGAGTGATGATTTGCAAAGTCATTCAACGTGATACAATGATACACACATTCTTTAGTTATCCTTACTGCACTCAAATATACATACTTTCATCCGTTCCATGCAGGTTCCAAAACTTTTCAATTAAAACATTATTTCCAGGTAAAGTTCAAATGCTTTATGAAGTCATATTCATATGTAATTTAACACGCAATTACATGCTATTATAAAATCGTTTCAGAATTGCATCCCACTTTTGAAGGAACGACGCACACACTTAAGTACAACCTTTATGTAATCATTGTCATTCTTCACGTAATGCTGCCACGCACATACTCTCAGAAGGTTTCATTTCCCTTCGCTTTTCTTCGATAATGTTTGTGGTAGAGGTTGTACTAATTGATAACTGTTTACCTAGTGTCGTAGAACAATGACGTTCCACAAGTACCACCAATATAACGTTTGGTCATTAAATTCAACACTCACTCTCTCTTATCACATAAGTCAACATCCTTACAAGGGTTACTGGTATTCACTGGTAAGGAATCCAATGAAACAATTGGTCTTGTGTTGATGCCCAAATGACAACATTTTAAAAAGTACTACTAAGTCGCAGCTGGATTGGGGATCAAATGACTTAATGATCAAACTGACCTTATTACCAATGATCTACACCCTTTCCTTCCACTAAATTCTTATATTATTATCATACTTCATATTCTATCACATTTATTCTGCTTAATTTATTCCTCAGCCTAATATCTTTCATAAAATATTCTGGTTCAGTTGTTCCACGCTTTGTGTTTCCTTTTAATTGTTACAATGCATTTGTTACTGAACCAATGTTTGTTTTGTTTTCTTACTTAGTACTTTTGTGTATAGCTGTTGTCATCTGCTGCAGCAGTGTATGTGAGTGAGTGAGTGAGTGTGTGTGTGTGTGTGTGTGGTGTGTGTGGTGTGTGTGTGTGTGTGTGTGGTTCACTTATTTATATACTTGCTTATTTATTTAGTATCTATTCACTAATACGTCTATCCAGCTAATGCAGCTTACTAGTGGCGTATGCTTGGCGAGGCTTGAGGCGCCGTCCAGGGTGTGTAGTGTTGACGTGGTGGTGGAGAGTGTGGTGCAGGGCGAGGTACAGCCCGTGCACAGTGTTACGAAAGCTGTGGTGAAGTAGAACCGTCTTCATTTCCTTCCTCCCGCCAATTACCACAAGCCGCGTCTCAGGCATCTGCCACAGCTCAGCACGCTCCAGCAGGCTGCAAGGACAGATGGTGTAACTGTAACCTTTCATTCCTTTTCCCTCAGAACGGGCGGCAGCACCTTCCTCCTGTTCAACTAACACAAAGCTGGGTTGTAACTTTTATATGGAGAAACTTAGGAGACGTGAGGGCAAGGGGGAGGAAGGTGATTCCATGGAACAGCCACCATAGGAAGCAATGATATCTAAGTTCTCATGCAAAACATACAGGTTATACATCCATCACAACATTCTACACACACACACACGTTGCTGCTTGGGTGGTTCCCTCAGTCACACAGCAGCATCAGCTGGTGTGTGATAAGACGATCTAAACACAATTACCTTAGGATGCTGGAAGTAGTGTGTGAGGAGGCATCAAGGTGAAGGATGAGTGCACGGCAGGTAGTGTAGGAGTCACCTGCCAATGCACGGAGGAGATGGCGCGGCTCCACCGATGATGATACCAACACCAAGCTTCTTTTCACCTGCCTGCAACACGCACACACGAACATACAATTGTTTTAGGTAATCAACCTGTTAAGAGATGGATCTGGATTTTCTCACATGTCTGCCTGCAAACTTTCATGATAACATATATGAATATGGTGGTTAAGGGTAAGGTAACACAATATGATGCCTGGCGCGTTTCAGTTTAATTGCAGGGCAAAACAACCTCTACTTTGGGACGCATCTCTACCTGCATTTCTCTTAACACTCACTCAAATGTTACACAACACTCATCTCCTCATGCATATGATTATTGTTAACGAAAGAAAATTTGTTTGGTGTCATAGTCTAGAAGGTCCAATGTTCTCTATTCTCTGTTATCTGCAAATTTTCTCCAACAACTACACACTAAAGTAATAATTGTCCCTTGTGTGCAGCACGCCTGCTGCCTGCTGCCTGCCGGCTTAGAGGAGTGCTAGACATGATACAATAATTACAATGCAATAAAAAGTGTCCATGAGTCAGTTTTGTTCTTGATATCCTTAAATGTGTGAGTCCATCTACCTCTTTTCCTTCCAATACAATATTGAATTTTTTTCCCCAGGCTTTGCACCTGTTCCTCTATTATGCAGTCCTGTTTTATTTTGTCAATGTTTACACAACTTAATGGTAATGTTTATGTCATGACATGCTTACTTTATTTCTATTTTTTTTGCCACTCTTTTACCTGTCAAGGGAAGCGAGCAGGGAAGAGCGTGGCGTCGTGACCATCAACACCACGTTACAGGCAGCAAGAGAACCTTCCGCTGCTCGATGCACCAGTGTTTCAACTTGATCTCCACTGCATCTTTGAGTCAAGGACACACCCACCAGCAGCAAGGTGAGGTAGCTGGAGGTTTCCATGACTAGCTGAGTAAAGATTCCTGTAATTCATAATTTTCAAGCAAGTCTATTTAGGTTAATTTACCTAATTGAAAGTTTGAAATGTGTTATTATTGGTATTGTTGTTAAGAAATATAACATTAAGATGACATTGTTTTAAAAAACACTTTTACACCTTTACATACTTCATTCCCACGTCCTTTCCGACGCCACGTGTCCTTAAGCTTATTCTTATAAATTCATTACTCAGCTGGAGAAGACTAATGATTTCTTTTTTTTTATAATATGACAAGATTATTCTAAATGTTAATATTGCTTTCAATTCATCAGTTTTTATTTTAAGTGTCACTTATTATCTACATTATTTGATGAAGGAAACTGAATTGCTTTGTTTGAGTTCTTCACAGTTGTTATTATGTTCATTTATATTACCAACGATGTCGCCTTTCCTACAGTCTTACCGTCATATTCATACATCCAAGTTTTTAATATTTGAATTATCTTAACTTTTCGTACATTTCTTCGACGTATTTTTAACTTATTACCTTCCGTTTCTGTTGTTGTAGCGTCAAGTTGTCTTTATTGAGGCGAGCAAGTGGTCACTCTTCGGTCCGAGAGTTACCTTCAAGAAACGATAACGTAAACAATCAATATCGACAAACAGAAAGCAGTGATAGTTTTGTTTGTATTCAGAGCTTTCTTTTAATTATTCATTACAGTTAGAAGGACAATTACTGTTCTTCACCTCATCAAGTTGTCAGAGTTCTAGTTTCATTAATGACTGTGCACTAATCTAATACTTGAACACACACCCAACATTTCTTAATCGTTGTTTGTGTTCTTAACGAGAGTAGGTACTTGTGTAGGTAGCCAAGTATTGTTTCATTCACCTTTTAACTGCCGTGGGGATGATAGTCTCAGGAAGTTAACATTACGAGTCAAGTGATAAGTGCATTAATTATACACTTTTTGTTAATAAACCCTAGAGAGAAAACTAACGTAAGGTCTGAAAATTTCTCTGCCTAAACATGAAACCTATCCAACAGTTCGTTGTATGTGTGAGTGTGCATCCTCTTCTAATGTTACAGCATATCAGTTAAATTTTAGATATAGTTTCAATTTATTTTCCCTTCAACGAATTTACTGTTACCACAACTCTGAAAGTTACTCACGATGCATCTCCACACAAGGTAATACCGAGTCAGTACGTCAACACTTACTTCCCTTCACAGCAGAGGCGGCTCTCCTCACCCTTCCTTCCTGCACTTCGACACCAACTGACGCTCCTCACGACCCGACTCATTTACTTATGGACCACGGGAAGGGCGTGTGGGCGGAGTAACTATCCACAGAGCTGCCACTGGAACGATAAGAGGAATACGTTCATTGGCATCTTAGGTTAGGTTAGGCTAGGTTAGGTTAGGTCAGGTTAGGTCACTTCAGGTCAGGTTAGGTTACTCCATCGTCATCACTGATTACGAAATACACGTACGCCAGAGTACGTAAAATTTTGCTTACAAGTAATTTGATCGTACTAGTCGTCTTGGTTGGTGTTATAGTGTTATAGTGTTATGGTGTTTAGTATTGATGATGGTGGTGATGGTGGTGGCAGAGTTGTAATCGTGAATGCAAAGCGGTGCGAGCAGAGAACAGAAATAGTTGTGAGGAGACAAGGAAACCCATGATAGGTATAATGAGACGAGGTAATAATGCGTTGTGCTTTCTTTCCAGTGTGTTGTTGATGCTCACTTGTTTATTAACGCAACGCTCAGAAGGACAAGGAAAAGGAAAACATAAACATTAAAACAAAGATTAAACATATACTATTCAAAACAAATTGCCAAGATGATTTTCCTGACACATTTCAATACTCAATATAGGATAGGTGTGTGTGTGTGTGTGTGTGTGTGTGTGTGTGTGTGTGTGTGAGAAAGGAAAGTACAAATTCAATATGACGTCAAATTAATCTGTGTTCATCTGAAGTAGTGAATATGACGTCAGAAATTATCTTTATATTACGAAGGGAAGGGAAGTGAAGGAAAGGCAAAGGAAGGGAAGGGAAGATAGACGGTGTTGCCTTATGGTTATCATGGTTTAGGAGGGAAAAAAAACAATCGATTACAGATCCATATATAGAGAAGAAAAAAAAAAGAGAAAGAAACAGGTGTCAAAACAAAAGCAATGTGTCAACGATATGAATGGATAGTAATGAGAGGGTTGAGTGAGCTTAAGTATTACGTGCAAACTTGAAAGACGAGAGAGAGAGAGAGAGAGAGAGAGAGAGAGAGAGAGAATACATGAATACATAAGAACAGATGAGAAGAACAGACACCAGAAGACCTACTTGTCTATAGCTGGGATATCTGCTGGACTACATACTACTACAAGTACACTAAGAGTTTGAGAACAGGATAGAAACAGAACAAGGCTCTCTCCAATGAAAACCAATATCCGTCTGGGACTTTTTTCTTATAAAGTCGGATTTTCTGTGTATCCTTTGTTGTCTTTAATGTTCAATCATCAGACAAAAAAATCTGAAAACTTCACTGCCCGTCTTCTTTATTGACAGCTGCTTCCGTCCTCGTTGGCGCCGGTTTGCCTTGCGGTAGTGCCTGTTAGGTGAGCTCTCCAACCTAGGAGCACCATCTCTCTCATCTGTCATCTGCCACTCTTCTAAATTGGTCCACCAAACAATGCCACCTGTCACAATCGATATTTTCTGTTGTTGGAGTTGTAAAAATTCTTGTAGCTGCTCCTCCTCATTTAATATTACTTGCGCTGTCAATTACTACTCTCTCTCTCTCTCTCTCTCTCTCTCTCTCTCTCTCTCTCTCTCTCTCTCTCTCTCTCTCTCTCTCTCTCTCTCTCTCTCTCTCTCTCTCTCTCTTTAACAAGCAGACACTAACAGACAGACACTCACAGACGGACTCTAACAAGCCCAGTGACCAGAGTCCAATGATTGGTTATGCTCGTGTCAATCATCACTGACTCCGTGATAACAAGCGAACAGACAAACAAAAACTATAAGGCAGACAGAGAAAGAAAAACAGAAAGAAAAGCAAACTAGAAAAAAGATGGCAAGGTATTTGGACAAGTAAAACAGTGACTCCATCAGAAAATTAGTAAGAGTCGAGATATTCGATTCTATAATCCATAACGGAATGATGTTACGTATGCATGTGAATCTTAAAAAAATCACGCAAGAAAAAAGTAAACAACGGATTCGTGCCTCGGGTTGGTCTTGTTGACATAATCATTTATTATTTATACAATGGTGGCAGTTAATTTAAAACTACATTTACTTATGCTGCGATAAAATACGACTAATAGGAACACCAGTGCTAGCAAAACTTACGACACAAACGAAGAGAGTTGGAGTAGAAGCAACAATGACATGACAAAAAGTAGAGGCAATGCTAGAATTACAATTACACAAGTGTCATTGGAGGACATTATTGTGTTGTGATTGTTGCTTAGTGGTAGTGGGGTAAGCTTAGAAATTGTAGTCTATTTATGTCAGTAGCAAGAGTCTAGTAGTTTTAGTAATAGTAATAGTAACAATAATAGTAGTAATAGTTGTTGTTGTAGTAGTTTTAATTGTAGTTGTAGTACTTGTAGTTGAAGTAATAGTAATAGTAATAGTAAAAGTAGTAGTAGTTATAGTTGCTGTTGCAGTTGTAGTAAATGTAGTTGTAGTAGTTGTAATAATCGTAATAGTAGTAGTTGTTGTAGTAGTTGTAGCTGTAGTAATTGTAGTTGTAGTAATAGTAATAGTAGTAGTAGCTGTTGTAGTTGTAGTTGTAGTAATTGTAGCAGTAGTAGTAGTAGTAGTAAAAGTAGTAGTAGTAGTAGTAGTAGTAGTAGTAGTAGGATTCATTAATACAGGGGATAAAAGCCTTGAGTAAAGATAACACAGATGTTCAAGAGGTGATGTTCATTATTCAAAGAATCACAAGGTACAAGTAATAGTTGTTCCTAGTTAATACAAGTTAATACAAGCAGCAAGTACAAGTTTTAAACCTTTGAGGAAGGTAAGGTGTACATTAATATTAGGGCAGGTGCAATATGCCATTAATACAGGTGACACAGGTAAAGGCGTTGATATACCAGCTGTTCACTATTCGTAGGTGTTGCCAGTCACTTGCTCAAACCAAGGGATGAAGGCAGCCACGCGCACATGTCCATCAGCGGATGTATCTTTACACCTACCAGCGGCGGAACCAAAACTAATTACTCCCACCTGTACCATCCTCCCTTCTGCCCCCTCAGTCATGACGGGACCGCCAGAGTCACCCTGCAGAGATTAGAATAGTAGAAAAGGGATTAGTAATTGCAGGTGATAGATGTAGGATTAAAGGTACAGATAGATTTGGTAGATACAGGCTTAAGGGTAGTATGGGGTGCTTATGTATAGGAAAGGATTAAGGTAGGGAAGGGGGGAGGGGAGTGGTTATGGGGGTAGGAAAGAGGAGGGAGAGGAGAGTGGGAGTAAGATGGTAATGATATGGAGAGGATATTAATTGAACCTCCATTATTTGAGTTACCTTGATATGTAACAGTAAACACACACACACACACACACACACACACACACACACACACACACACACACACACACACACACACACACACACACGTAGATAGACACGTACAGAACAGACGTGTTTCATCTGCATGCCGCTAGTGCACATCTGTGTTTCACGCATCCAACTCCCGTAGAAGGCTCGACAGGAGGCAAAACTGTAGCCAACTGTATCAAACATCCTTAAGGTGGGTGCGAGGGAGCCTAGAAACAAAGCAGCATTGGGTGAAATATTAGTAGGGGAACCAAATATTGCGAGGCAGGTTTTTGGCAGAAAAAAGAAAAACTCAACAAGGTAAGTAGGGTTGCCCAGGTAAGGTAAGGTAAGGTAAGGCGATATTTAGGCTTGAAAAAGGAGGAGAAGGAAAGGGCAGGAAAAGACTTCTAGCACACAGAAAAGAAAGGTAAGAGGTGGGAAGGGTAGAGACGCAAAGTAGAGGTAGGAGAGAGGGATTTGCTGAGTTGGAGAGACACAGAGGGGAATGAAGAGAAAGAAGTAAATGAAGAATGAAAAGGAAGATGCTAGGCAAGATTATTAGGGGTTTAAAAGGCGAGGGGAGTGAAAGTAATAAGGGAAGGAGTGGTAATGAAGGAAACGAAGAGAAACAGGTGAGTGTAAAGAAGTAGAAACAAGAGGGAGGAAGATAGGGTGAATTATGAGGGGGAGCGGAGAGAGGAAGGAAGAAGAAAGTTGACAGATAGACATCGATAAGAAGGGAAGTGATCAGAACCTCCTGCAGTATAGATAAGAACTAGTGACATTACCCTTATAGATAGGCCTTTTCTATGCCTATGAATAATGAACAAAATAGCATTAAACAAACAACATTTAAAACTATTCCACTTCTAACTCCTAAAAATACGAAATATATACGTACTACATACCTTGACAGTAACCTTATGAAATTATCTTACCTGTCTCAGTCGTGCCCCAGCCGCTCAGAGTACAAGCCACGCCCGCTAAGTCCCTTGGTGCCCAATCACGAGTTGGTAGACATATTGGTGCAACTGTGATACTGAATGTCAGTGGAGTTGATAATCTGGAAGGAAGTGTAGAAGGCACATAGATAAACAACAGGTACACAGGACTATTTGACACCTATATCTGGATTTTAGGAAATGTGTCATTTAGGCATACAGGCAGATTTCAGACCAATTTAGGGAAAGGAAGAGGAAAATAGAAAGGAGTAAAAAAAAAGAAAGTGACAAATACTAATACCACAAACACTTCCTATTAATCACACCAGGTAAAGATAAGTACACACCACTTAAAAATAACAATTAATAATCCCAGGAACACAACACTAACACTAAGTAACAAGGTAACACTAATACATTACTTGACAAGGGCGATATCGTGAGTCAGTTTTAACTGAGGATGCATTATGGCCAAGGACGCATCTACCCAGTAGCCTCCATGCGTCGTTGGATCCTCAAGGGCGTGACCTCCGACCGCTACCCTCACACTGGGTGACACAAGGGCCGTGTTGGCTGCGTTTGTTCTGTGTTAGAGGTAATGGAGTCTTAGGAGAACGAATGCGGAAAAGAGATGTATAGTTTCTCATACGAATGTGTATTTTTCCAGAAGCTTGTAGATTTTCCCACACCAAATATTTTTTTGCACATCTGTACAATTTTTTACACACTTGTAGATACAGTGTGCAGCCGTCAGAATCCATGACTCGTCGATGATTGACCCGCCACACCTCCTTCCGCTGTCAGACCAAGTCATTTCCAGCAACACCTGTTATAACACACCTGTCAGTTCCTCCACACACCTGTCTGTTGCATCTGTCCAGCTACTGTTAGTACTTATAGCTATCTGTGTTGCATCTCTTTATATAACTATTTTCGTGTCACTTGTCCAGATCTGTGTGTGTGTGTGTGTGTGTGTGTGTGTGTGTGTGTGTGTGTGTGTAAGTGTGTGTGTGTTGATAGACAGTAATTTGCAGACAAAGTTAAGAGGCTGAAAGATTAAATATGTAATAGATTAAGTTTGACAGGGGTGGAGGTATAGATAAATTCAGATGGTGATTAAAAAAGAAAAAAGAAACATTGCTAGATAAAGTAATACACAAGAGATATTAGTACAAGTTAAGAACAGGTTAATTGTTGTTTTACACACAAGATGGATATAAACAGCAAGAATTTAAAAGACACACCCCGTTGCTAGGGAGATACGAGTAAAGAACTTAAATGAACAAGAAGAGGGAATTTTGAGACTGAATTGATTTAGTTTCCCTTATTTCTTACCTGCCAAGGATAAGCGTGCTCTCCTGCCTCTTCTCCATTCACTATCCTGGACGCAACCTGACCGCACTGAATGGGGGCGGTGGTGGTAGTGGGGGTGGTGGTAGTGGTGGTGGTGGGGGTGGTGGTGGTAGTGGTGGTGGGGGTGGTGGTGGTGGTAGTGGGGGTGGTGGTAGTGGTGGTGGTGGGGGTGGTGGTGGTAGTGGTGGTGGTGGGGGTGGTGGTGGTAGTGGTGGTGGGGGTGGTGGTGGTAGTGGTGGTAGTGGGGGTGGTGGTGGTAGTGGTGGTGGTGGGGGTGGTGGTGGTAGTGGTGGTGGGGGTGGTGGTGGTAGTGGAGGTGGTGGTGGTGGTGGGGTCATCTGTAACCAAAATTATGAAGTAGTATACAGGTTTTGTTGCGTATATACTTATATGTATAAATACATACACACATACATACATACATACACCTTATAAAAAACAGACAAGCAAACAGACAGACAGACTAACAAGTTCTTACCAAGGTGTCTGACGGTACAGGTAAACCCCTTCTCCTGACGATAAGTGCTGGTCTTGAAGTACACCCGCATAAACCCTCCCACTGTAGTGTCCACCTGGGGGGTCTCGTTCCATCTATACCTGTATGTGGATGGAAACAGTGCTAATCTCACCTGGTGCTCATGACTCAGAACGTTGCCTCGTGGTTGTCCATTCTGATGTTTGGTTAGAAGCAATCTTTGAGGGGAAATGTGAGCCGAGCGGAGCCAGGCAAGTGAGGGGAAAGAGGAGGAAGGAAGGGAGGGTAAGGGAAAGGAGTGTGTTTCGGGGTGTACTCCTTCCCTTCCTTCTTCCTTTTTTCCTTCCTTCTTTCCTTCTCTCAATCCTGCCAGAACACCTTTCCTCATTCTTATCCTTTCTCCCTTTTCCTCTTCCCTCTTTCCTCATCTTCCTCAAACTTTTTCCCTTCGACACCAACCCTTCTCTGCCTCTTTATATTGTTCATCTGATACTCACCATTTGGCGCCCCCATTTATTTTCTTTTGTACCGTCATATAGTCCTTCGTATTGAGTGTAAAACTAGTACACTCAAGAGCCATTTCACCACCATCTGTAGTCTGTGAGTGAAGGAAAAAAAGAGGAATATTAAAAATGAGTTGAGTGGCAAGAAGTTTTTCCATCATTTTTTTTTCCTATAATTTTCTCTTGTTAATGTTTTTCTCCTTCTTTATTTTCCTTGTTGCTGTTTTCTCCCTTGCATTGTATTTTTTTTTTTCCTATTTCTACTTATTATCTATATCTCCTTCTTAATGTTTATTTTCTCTCCATCTTACTTTCCTCTCCTCTCTTCTCTCCTGTCCTCCTCCTCCTCCTCCTCCTCCTCCTCCTCCTCCTCCTCCTTCTTCTCCTCAGAGTTAGTTATTCCCGCCAAATTCATTCAATCAACATTTTCATCACATTACGCCATCTAACTGGAAATACTTAGGTGGTTGAGGTCTATGATACACAGTTCACACGCTTTACCAACTTCCTACACACCTGTCCCATTACTACACACCTGGGTAATGACCACACACACACACACACACACACACACACACACACACACACACACACACACACACACACACACATGAACACGGTATACATACATAATTACTGTGTTATTATTTAATTCTTCATGTATTCCTTGTTATTATATGGACAACATTGTTTATTGACGTGTTTATATAAAGGCATTGTTATTATCATTATTATTGTTATTATTATTATTATTATTATTATTATTATTATTATTATTATTATTATTGTCATTATTATTATTATTAAAATTATTATTATTATTATTACCAATGCAATTATTATTACACTTAATAATATCATTAATATTATTATTATTACTATCATTATCATCATCATTATTATTGTTATTATTATTATTATCATCATTATTATTATTATTGTTATTGTTATTATCATTATTATCATTGTTATTAGTATTACTAGTATTATATTATTATTAATATCATTATTATTGTTTTTATCATCATTATTATTATTAATATTATTATCATTAACATTATTGTTATAATCATTATCATATCAATTACATTCACTAAATCATTTCATAACGTAACTAAATGTAAATTCTCTCTCTCTCTCTCTCTCTCTCTCTCTCTCTCTCTCTCTCTCTCTCTCTCTCTCTGTCTCTCTCTCTCTCTCTCTCTCTCTCTCTCTCTCTCTCTCTCTCTCTCTCTCTCTCTCTCTCTCTCTCTCTCTCTCTCTCTCTCTCTCTCTCTCTCTCTCTCTCTCTCTCTCTCTCTCTCTCTCTCTCTCTCTCTCTCTCTCTCTTTCTCTCGCACACTCACTCACTCCGTACACTCTCTTGTCACTGACTGGCTTGTCCTAATAACTGCAATTTCTTACCGTGAAATTCCATTCGCACTCATAATCACTTGGGTAATATTTGGGGTGGTATGGAGATGCAATTGTAAGACAGTCCCCTGGTGCCAGCTCGTAACTATTGCACATCACTGGATAAGTTGTACACTCGCCTGTGTGGATGTAAAGAATATAGTGAGGTGAGATGGAAGATAGAAGGGAGAAATGAAGGAAGAGTGAAAAGACAACAGGAAAAACAGATAAAGAGGACTCAGGATTAGATGGATGAAATATATATAAAACCAGTAATAAAACACAATATATACAAGAAATCTAAAAAAAGAAAAAGGACAGAAAAAAAAAAAACATTTTCGAAACAAACAAAATAAACAAATAGTATTAAAAAGACTATATTCAATCCAACTTACTCTGTCTGTTCAGGTGAAACAGGGATCTGAGGTAAGACTTCCCCAAGGGTTCCATCACCACACTTCCATCCTCTTGCACTTCAATGTTACTCAAGGCATCAATCTCAAGTTGTAGAGGCAGTATCCCCCCGTCAGGTATTAAAGGCTCATAGGTAGTAGTAGCAGTGTTATCACGGAGAAGGAATCGTAGGTTTGAGGCGTGGCTGATGGGGCAGCACACCGTCATTATGGTCAGGATGGTCACCGTTAGATGGCGTTGGTGCAGC
>JAPQNM010000023.1:4944453-4961953 GCA_029783475.1 Metacarcinus magister
AGGTTGCAGCGCATGCGCAGAAGCGATGTCGCCACTTTTGAGACGGTCGTCACTTTTACCCGCCACACCGGCCTCACGACCGCCCGCCCGCCCACCTTTCCCCCAGCCTGCCCGTATAATATTTTACGCTCCTACATCTATAATTACTTTCCAATTCAATTTCATCATAGCTCAATAGAACCAACGTCTACTTTGGTATGCGATCAAGAGGTTAGGTTAGGTTTGCCTAACCTAACCTAACATTTTCTTTGTTTTATGTCATAATATTTTTTACTATGTAGATATCATTCCAAAATAAGATTTATACGGTGTAGATACTGTTTCCTTGTAGGTAACAAGCCAATGTAGCACCCTGTTATCTGTATGTACATACAAATAACTTATAAGACATAATTTAAATATACAAATAGATGTGTGAGAGAGAGAGAGGATTATTTGAGTATTAAGATGAAGGACGGGTCACTGGAGGTCAGCCAATGACAGATCCCATGAAAAAGGAGGTGACATGTCGCCTGATTCGGTATTTTGGTTAGGAAGAGTCTGGTATACTTTCCCTGCGATCAGTGTTAAGGTTAGAGAGAGCCTTGTACAGATTCCAGGGGACTGTACGTGTTAGGTTAAGTTAGGTTAGGTTAGGGAAAAAAAAATAGTACTTTTATTTAAAGTGAACCAAACAACATGAAAAAATAAAGATGTTACATATTCTTAACAATAAATTCCCTTGAAAAGTACATAAATGTGTTCATCTAAAAGTGTGTGTGTGTGTTTCTTTTAAGGTGAGAGTTAACGTACTTGGGCAAATTATTATTTCCCAGGTTCAATGAAACAGTAAATCATGACCAGAAGCTGCCTTGTACAGATCAATTGGTCTCTTGCAGCTTCTTTATTTCCTTATGCTGTTCAAATATTTATGTATATTATTTTTATCATAATTTTGTTCACTTATGTAGAGTGGATAATATTTAAGAACTACAACAAGGATAGTGAAGGGAATTTTCCAGAAAAAGAACCACATGCTTTTATCAACAATTAACTGTAATTATTTTCCTTACCTTTGGTCTGCAAGGCTCTTTTCAACAAACTTACACAAGGACACTCACCTTCCCGAGCCCAATAATTATAATTTGATTAAAAAATGTTAGGGTTTGATAGGTTAGATCAGAATATCATTCAACTGACGAGGTCAGGTTAGGTTAGGGAAAATTAGGTTTCGTTTAAAAAAAAATTCAATTTAAACCTTAGCGGGCGTGTGGATGGATCATTTTAACCTAACCTACCAAAACCAAACATTTTTTAAATTAAATTACTGAGCGCGGGAAGGAGTGGGAGATAAGGCAGAAGATATGTATGGAAGAGTGGATGTGAGTAGAAGACAAAGTTGTATGCATGTAAATATCTAAAGGGCAAAGAGGTGTCAAATATTAAATAATTAGTTTCTTGATATAACATCCCCTAAGTCTAACTCAGTGCAGAACATTCGCGTCACTAATAATCATATTTACAGATGGTGACAACCATGTCCCTTTCCATGGGTTCTAGTGAGATAATGACTTCAACAGAACCATTATAAATGTTGAAATGCTAAATCATCATATTAAGTAAACAAAATTTGGCAGTACACCATTATTTTTCTTGATGATACATAATATAATTTTGTAAACAAATCCACATGAAAAATGAAAAAACCCTATGAAAGTTTGCCTGTGATTGGCTAATGATGCAACAACAGCGCCTCTATTGGCTTCCACTTGAAGCAGTGTCCTGTGACTGGTAAGTCCCACAAGATGGATACTAGGTGCTTCTTGAATACGGGCTTAAAAATAAAACTGGTAAATGGTCTCTAGATGGTAAGTTTGCTGATTCCCATCCCTAGAGGAGAAGGGAAGTACACCCCGCCAAACAGTAAGTCAGGTCAGTCACGTCAATAAAATAATCAAACAGCAACTATAGTTGGTATTTAGTAGAAGAGGAACTTTATGTATTTTTTTGTAGCAGCTAACAGCCAGCATTCATTTTAAATAAACATCTATGCAACATACGGAAATCGGTATACAGCACCGTGCTCTGCCCGGGAAGTATAAATACTGAATAACCCCACACACACAATGGATATTCAAAGCTTTTCAATCTGAGGATAAACAAATCCATACAGAAAATCTCCTCCAACTGGTGGCACAATGAATACCTATGATTTCAGGCCAGTGTGAACGTATACAAGCTTACGCCGCCTCCTTTTATGCATTCTTTTTTCTGGGTGATGACGTCTTTAGACTAATGATGCACCATTTGGAATACAAAGGGCAAAACCATACCAATATAAAATAAGTGTGTTGATTGATGGTAATGAAAGCTTGAGGTACATTACAACTGCTCATTGGCGTGATAGTTCATCCGAGAGGTAACTGAAAAAAATTTCCCCTTGAAAATAAAGGTGCATCTTATACACACAAAAATATGGAACTTTGCTTATTTGTCAATTGAGCTCTTGGTATGTTATTGCAAAAATCACTAATGTAAAAATAAAACACAGAAAGAAATGTTCAAATACCTTGGATAAGTTTGTGAACTATAGCAACTTTGCGTTGATGATCTCATATACCATTCTTCTTCTGAAATAAGGCATGTGTTGTTGATCAAAGTTGATCCTGGCTCGGCGAGAGAGATAGTCTGCAAACTTGCACGCAAACATCCCACAATCTGACCCATTCATCTGCTGTGGTATATCCTGTAAGAAAGCAAAAGTAAATTATATTGAACAGCCACAAGCTAGAAACAATAATGCTATAAAAATCCTGTAAAGCATTATGTGAATAATTCTAGTATGGTCATGATCAACTCATCTGCTGAGGACCTTACATGTAACACACAGTTGCACAAAAGGCTCGGTGCAATTTTTGTACTGTATATACTGGTCCATGTGCTGTGTTTTCACAGCATTACTGCACCATTCACCTTGATAGTTTTGCCAAGAACACATAATCTTCCTACCTTACCTTCTCACTGTCACATTTGCAATATTTGGGTTCTTAATTGTATTAGGTCAGTCTATGGTATCAGGTGTCTAAAAACTCAAATCTTATTTCAGTAATTCAATGCAACAAACATACCTTCTTATTTTTTAATTTCCAGATACTTGTGTTGTATGGTGAGCCTTTTTTGTCTTGGTGCTCTGCCTCTAAGTACTCCAGCAAGCACTGAAAAGAAAGAAATGTTGAAAGAGAAATATTTACGTACTACTATTTTTTCCTTGCTTGTATTCCATGTATTATTTTTTAAAAATCAATAAAAATCACTAGCACATATTTTAGGTACACTCAGGAAAACTTTCCTCATCTTCAATCTTACAACCTGTGTAGTATGGTACATTCTAGTTATTGATCTTTTCTTAATGGCCAGTAACTATATATATATCTTCATCATCATCGGCCTCTATGAGTCCACTGCAGGACTAAGGCCTCCTCCAACCTTCTCCACTCAGCTCTGTCAGTTGCCTGTCTATTCCAAGTTACTTCAACAAAACTTCCTATCTCATCTCTCCATCTGCTCTGACTTCTTATACCATTCCTGGGCTGTTACTCTACACATTCATATATTATCTCTTCTGTCTCATGACATGTCCTGCCCCTGTCCACTTTTTTCTTTTAATAGTGGTCAAAATGTCTTCAACTTTGGTCTGCTCCCTAATTTTCTATTTCTCTACGTTATGCCAAGCATTATTCCATCCATTTCCCTTTGTGCACTTTGAAGTTTGCATTCCAGGGCTTTCGTAAGACTCCAGGTTTCAGATCCATATATATATATATATTTTTTTTTATCGTTTCACTCATGGCGCTGGTAGGCTTAATGGAGGCCTTATATGGTTGGCCTCCGCCCGTTAGTGGCGCGGGTTAGATTTTTAATTGACGCCTCGTTTCTCATTGATAGGCTGATGTTGCCAGCAGAATCTCCTTGAGCATATAGCTTTGCAGTTCCGTCGAGGATAGTGTTATGGCAGCATGTGGGTGATCTTAGACCACTCGGCGGTATTACCAAAGAAAAGTGGCCAGCACGTGCCAGGGTCCGAACTCAGGACTCTGAGTTGGTATGCCCGACCGCTAGCCACTATATGCCACCGCCTCCCCATATCATATAACTTGTAGAATGCACTGATTATACAGCTTTCTCTTCAGTAATAGTGAGATTACTTTTCATTACATTGTGTTGTCTACCAAAAGCACTTCATCCATCTCTATAGTTCTTTTGAGAAACATTTTGTCAGATAATGATTGAAGCATAATAGAGAACGAAACCGATGTAAATAAATCATGGGCAAAATTCTATAATATCTTATATGGAGCCGTTAAGTCATGCATTCCAGTTTGTAAGAGACGTCCACATAGAAATAACAAACCAAAGTGGTGGAATAGACAAATTGCGGTAGCTGGGAAAATTCTTAAATGGCTTGAAGACTGGCTTTCCAAGAGAAAACAACGCGTTGTCATAAACGGTAAATCATCTAACTGGTAAAATATTATAAGCGGTGTGCCACAGGGCTCAGTACTTGGCCCCATTCTTTTTCTAATTTATGTCAATAATATTGATGAAGGCCTCACCTGCAAGATATCAAAATTTGCTGACTATACGAAAATCAGGAGTAAAGTAACTACAAACGCCGATAAACTACAATTTCAATAAGACCTCGACATCTTAATTATTTGGTCAGAAAAGTGGCAAATGAAATTTTATGTTGATATATGTAAAGTTTTTCATATTAGTAACAATAATCAATACACATAATATACAATGAATGGCTCCGCACTTTCCAAGGTTAACCATGAAAAAGACTTAGAGATAACTATTAATAGTAGTTATTTATCTAGTTGTAGTATACTATAACTAGGTAAATACATATGGCCATCCTTCATAGAATCAGGGTTTGTGCACCAATAATTTTTAATAAATGGCACAATTTTTACGCGTTGTCACTTGTGTTGTATGTCAGTCTCTGTGACCCTCATGGAATGATGATAAGAGCATTAGTCATTACTGAGCTGCCATGGAATGATGATAAGAGCTGCCATGGGTGACAAATCAAAAGGAAAGGATGGTGAAGACAGTGAAAACACTGGAACTACCTCACTATTTTGTACATCTAACTATGAGAGTAAGGATATAGTGTGAATGTAATGACAGGCAGTGATGAGGCATATGTTGCTCAGTGACATTGGGGTCGTATTGAAGCTACCCGGATTACCATTTCTAGCCGGCAGGTAGCAAAATTGTTATCTTTCACACCTTCTAGCGTGACTAATGCAGAATATATCATAATTTAGTTTCTACCACTGTGTTTAGTGAGTTAAGATGCTTCTTTTATATGTTTTTTTCAGATTAATCTGAGAATATTCAATGAAAATATCATCTGTCAGGAAAGGTTTAAAAACTACATTGTGATAGGTTAGTGAGTATTTTGGATTAATCCACAGAAATTCTAAACCACAATATTTAAGCCTACAACATTATAGGTATGTTGCATTCCTCAATTTTAGCTGATCTCAATAGAATAATATGAAATATTTCCAAATGGTACTTGGTCACTCACCAAACAAGTGGGATGCCAAAGTGTTACCAGATAGCTGGTAATGTAATACACTTGTCTATGGAACCAAATATTGGCAGTTTGTTTGGATCCTTTGGTATACTCATATAAATAAACAAACATCTCATATGAACAAAGAGTAAGACAAGCCAATCTATCTTATAACATAAGTTGATTTTAAATACATCATAAACCTGTGGCACTGATAGACATTGATGGAGGCTTATTTTGATCATCAGCCTCCGCCCGATAGTGGCTCAGGTTTAGATTTAATTGAGGTGAAAAGTTACTTAATGTCACTTAATGGGCAAACATAATAAAGTATCTTACCCGCAAACACCACTCATTGTTGCCCAGCATGGAATCATAGTAGTTGATGCATTTCATCTTGAAGTCCACAACAGACATGCACCAATGCATCCCCAAATGGATAGGTACAAGAAGCAGGTCATAATTGAATACATCCACCTGGGGAAAAAAACAAACACGATAAGGAGATGCCATGTGAAGAAAATATACCTATATGTTGGATAGGTTACATATTCACTGTCCTCGGTTACTTAAAAATCCACACCAACACAAAAGCATACCACATATAACTAACACATACTTTTCCCCAACAAACAAACAAAAAATCAATACATCATAGTACATATGTAACGACATGAGGGGTGTTTGTTTGTTACTGTCACGCCCACTTGTTTCCTTTTCCTCTCACCAGGTATTAAAGACAAGAGTTAAATGAAAAGTCTTGAGACAGATGTTAATGGTAGCGTGCCCCCAAAAAACAATAAAATGGAGGCACAGATGCTAATGGTAGCGTACCATAAAAAAAAACAATATAATGGAGGGCACAGATGCTAATGGTAGCGTACCTAATAAACAATATAATGGAGGGCACAGATGCTAATGGTAGCGTACCTAATAAACAATATAATGGAGGCGTTGAATCTCAAAAGATAATTTGGAGTAGCTTTCTTTTTCCAAAAACATGACTTTCTTCCTCCTTTTCTTGAAAGCTATTAGATATTGGAAATAGCATTGCAGCATCTGATAGACCTAATTAAACTCTATAACTGTCATTATGAATATCTGTTCTAAGACTAATAATTACGCAGTAAAATAAAACCGTAGTCCAGCGTGGAATATAACACTCACCTTCTTGGTCCATCTGCGGACAGACTGATATCCGATCTTGGACAGCTTTGGGTAGAAGAAGGTGTTAAAGACATACACACTTGGGTAGTTGTCATTCTTTTGACTTCGCTCCATTATCATATTCATATAAAAATTGATGACCTGCAAACATCAGACATTTTATCAGAAAATAAAAATAGTGCAGAGAAACTATCATGCTACAAAATGACAGTCTATAAAATGTAAGTGAATTAAATTACAATATTTATTTCTTAGGGACAGAAAAACCTCTTGCAATGAAACCAATTGCAGAAAGACATATATAATAACTGATTATACAGATAAAATGGATCTGTGATAAAACCTAGACAAAGTCTCTCCAAGTAAAATCTTTGCTTAGCCAGATACTGAGTGTTTCTTTGACGAGCCCTATTACTTTGAAATTTTTATATGAAAAAATTCAACTTGTTTCACAACAGTTGATTCTAAGTCAATTGCCCACACCACCTTCCACCCATATTTTGGTGATGCTTTAGTATTGCACTATCCTTTGCTGACGATTTTACACTGTCTAATACGTGTGCAGACACTGGTGGTGCCGTGGGTAAGGGAAAAGATGCTGATCATGATAAGGACATACCGAGGAAGTCATGATTACATGTGTGGGAAGAACAAAAGTCGCTATAACACAGAGTATAAGAAAATAATAACAATGATAGAAGGAGCAAAACCCTGTGAAATTCATAAACTGCTATGTGTTCCTGAGTGTAGCATAAGGAACACTGGAGGTAACAGAAAAGTGATTTTTGAAGGATGCCATTGTCTGTTGTTTTGTAAATAAAAGGTGGACAAAAAATAACACCCGGACTGAAAGAGTAGAAGCATATTGACCAAAAGTAGTGGGAAGAGTGGAGGAGAAAATGAAAGAAAGATGGAGATGAAGTATGATATGAAATCAGAAAATAATGACTGTGCCAAAAGAGAATTACTATGGTGTGAGTTCTCAAAAAACAACTAACTCAAAAATATGTATAGGTAAATGTACAAGCAAAATCAGTTTTGTTATTACCTCATCATTGAGCCAGTTCAATCCATTTAGAGTTCTTATATCTTGGCAGGTGATACGAATGTGGAACCTTTCTATCAGCACTTCAGATTTTGGAGTCTTCTTCAAAGCATCATCAATCTCATTCTGGAAAATGGCATTAAACAATTTTGTACATTATAATTTCATGAACATTAGTCAACTCAAACAATTCCTAATCAATGATGGAATAATGAATAATGAATTAATAAATTAAAATATATATGAATACAAAGGTCTTCTTTAAAGGATATCTTAAATCTATGAATTCAAAAGTAGTTGTGCCCCAAATAATAAAACATACATAGTCTGCCTCTAGTATTTCTACTATTACTATACATCTATCTATCTATATACAGTAGAGTCTCTTATATCAACAAATCTTTTAACAGAATATGCCATTAACCAAAAGTTTTATAAAAACGTTCTCATTTTTATTGACCAAAAAAGTGTGAAATCCATCCAAAAATTCAACCATGGCGTGCTTGTTTCAGGTCACTGGCATTAAAAGGTGGTGGTCAAGATAAGGCATTAAGGGTTCAGGGAAACTTTACTCTCACTTCACCCTCTATACCTTGTCTTTTTGTAGGATAGAATACTGAGGAAGTGGTTCCTAGACCCCTCGTTGCCTTTTACGATCCACAGGGACTACGGTGGCAGTAGTCTTGCAGCCCCCACCACAGGGCTCATCAAGATACATCATAAAAAATAGTAATTGAACATGTACAAGCACCTTCTTTACCTATTTCCATCATCATCACTTTATGTCCTCAAGGAACTTTGTTATAAAGGATGCCTATGACAGAAAAGTCCCAATCTATCTTTCTGTTCTTGCTTCTTGTGGCTCCCTCATTACTCTTCACATCTTACTTTTGCATATTTTCATATACGTTTATCAAGCTTTAGAGGTCATATCTCTGTAATTTGAACATAAAAATTCCTTTAATGCCAGAGTTTAAAGCAGTGACATAGCCAATGAAAGGCTGCTAAATACTGTTTGGTCTATGGATTATTCCATGGTTATTCCCTTGTGTTTTCTGTCATGGGTTTCATTCATCACTAAAAACATTTTAATTACTTCCCACAACTTGCTTCATGTAGATAATTTTCTCAATTTGGCAAAAATTGATGCTACTACAGTGGCAGCATATCCAACGTAGTACTTTTATGAACCGGATGTGCTGTCATCAAATTTCATAACCATCTCAGTTTCATTCCTATCTTATAAATAGGCATTATATCAGCTCTTTTCCATTCTTTGGGGAATTTTCCTGTTTTATGAGAACACTCAATTATATCACAAATTAGCTCAGCTATTTTTTGTCTACACTTCTTTAAGATGTATTTTGATACTCCATCTGGTCATATTGCTTTCATTTCATCTAATTCCTGCTTCATTTCCTTTATCACTTCTCTATTTATCCTGATTTTATCTCTCATAGTATGAAAAAAAAGTGCAACAGTTTGTGGAAGATGCGGGAGAAATGTGGTTGAAAAAATTACATGTACATGGTTTTGTGGAGACATTTTGTGCCAATGTGATCTATTGCAAGGGTGTCCTTGGAAGGGAAGGTTTCAATAATGATCATGATAAAGAGAGTGAGATTCCCTTCTCACTGATAAATAGACATGTGATAATAATGTACAAAGAATGACAGAGAGAAAGAAAAAGAAGGAAAATATTATTTTTCTTGGGTGCCCCTTCACATTTGGGAAATGACCAGTTGTGTTAAATACAAATTTCTATTAAAAAATTGCACTTTCTTTTACTATTGCAATAACACTGACATCCATACTTATTTAATGACAAATACCACTTTTATAATCAATCCTTTAGTTCATCAACATTTTCCTCCATTTGACGCATGAAACAACTCACCTCTAAACATTTCACTTGAAATGTATACATCAATATGTGACTAATTTCCCTTTATTTAAAGAAGCTTCTCTTCTATGATAATAATCTGAAGCCTTCTTTTCTGTGATAACAATCTGAAGGTGAAAAGTAAGGTTGAGGTAAGAATAAGTCCAAAGCCATACCTCCATCTCTGTGGTTAGAGGCACAAATGCCTCCTCTTCCTCTTCTTGATCTGGTATTTCAATGTACTTGGAAGGGTAAGTGAGATCAAGGAGCTTCAGTCCCTCAGTAACCTTCTCATGCAGAGATACTTTTTTGTTCCTTTTCTGCTCCAATTCGTGAATAAGTTTTGATGTGGTGTCAGCATTCTTTTTGGCATTGTGTGCCCTTTCTTCATATTCCTTCTGCCTGGTGGAGTAAAAATGAGGTCACTTTATAGTGTTTGTACGAGTAAACATTTTATTCAGTTGTTCCTTAACATTTGTTTTCCTGACAAAAGTAATTCTAGTCAAGTAGAAGCAAGGGAAAAGAAAAAATAATCATATTGGTTGTAAAAGTAATGTTAAATCAATAATTAAAGACAGTAAAAGGAAGGTGAAGTTATAATTATTATGTACTAAAATATAAATAGAATTCTGAATATAGATAAGGAAAGGAAGGGAACAAGAATGGCATCCTGATGATGAAGTGAAAGATGACAATGAAAGAAAGTTGAAGGAAAAAGCTGTCAATAAAGAGGGACTGACATTGACAAATGTGGAAAGCCAAAGATAAGCAGATAGTGCAATAAATGCACGAAAAACTTTTATTTCTTGCATATGCCCGGCTGAAATGGGGGCGCGTCTTATATGTCAAATACAGTAAATTTTTGTCTATATTTTATCAGTTTAGTATTGTGTTTATATCTTTTTTGTGTTGTGTTGTGATTTAATAATTCTAATTGGTTTTGTGTATAAACTTGTGCACAAAATGCTGTTGTAAAAGTTTAAATAAGCAATCACCTGGGCTAAATTGTTAAAGAAAAACTTGATAAGCACTTAGCATCAGTTCACCTAATTGAGTATTTCATTCCTGCAAAAGAAAGAAAAAAAAAATAGTGGTAGTATTTAATTATGCTTGTTTTCTCACTTTCCTATATAAACTCCATGCTAATTTGTCAATACTACATGGTATCACTTCCTCTTCTGGCCAGCTTTGGCTAGATGGTGGGGTGGGTGGGGAGGAGGCTTCCACTTTGTTGTCTTTTGTCTCTAATATGTAGATATTACAGTAGTAGAGTGCAGCCACACAAACAGCCTCATTTCGTCCAGTAAGACTGTCGCTGTCTGCTCTTCTTTTGTACTCATTTGTACTGCGTACATTATCAGATCTCCTTCCCAAAACCAAAACCATAATTTCACTGAAAAGTTCTATCTTGTGATGATAATAATATGAAAAGTATCAAATTTAAATTAAAAAACTTACATAGATTTGACCCAGTCAAGATCATAAAGTGGATGTTCTTTAAGCCTTTCTTCAAGGGAGTTCCTCTGGGCTTGGGGTGAAGCCACCTCCTTGATCATTATCACACTGTCACTATCCGACTCTGCCAAAGATAAAGGAATAAGTAAGGAACGGCATGAAAAAATTAATGTATGATATTCTATTATTAAATCTAAAGCCCATTGCGTAGATATTGCAGCAACTTGACCCATCAGTACTATTCCTGAGTATGATAAGTGTGCTCCACGTGAAGGTCTGAATGGGCTACTCTATCACTTATGGAGGTGGTAGACATGATTGTTTTCTTGTTTTACTTTTCCCAATACATAATATTTGTCTTTGCACAAAGTGCAAAATCCCTATCATTCCAGAACACTAACAATATGTACTCTGTGAAGGTAAGCATTAGCTATCCTACCTTATTTTAAACAAAATAGTTTCACCAATTGACTGGAAGACATAATCAAACACTCACCTTTGTCACAGGTGTTTTCTTCTTCATTGTCTTCTTTTGATATGTCTATCAATGGCACAGAGATGGAGTTGCTTTTTTCCTGCTTCTGATATCTTCCAGGACTTCCTTCCAAACAAACTATTTTACTACTCCCAAAAATTTTCTCCAACCTGAAACAGTATATTCAATATTTAGTTTTACATTAGTAATACAGTACTATAATATCATAATGTTGAAAAATACTACACTGAATGCTTGGAATTAAAAGATGGTAGCAAATGACCGAAAGCATAAGTTCACACTAGCATGGCAATGACATTCCATTAGCATGCACAATTCTGGAAAAAAAAGACGACAGTATTTAACAATAAGATTGATCGCAAGATCTCATCTTCACAACAATTTCAGTAGACTCTATAATTATGCAAGTTTATATTTTTGATCAATTTTCTGAACACAAAATAAACCTCACAATTTCAACTTTTAATGGTAAAATAAACTTGAATGCGATTAATTGACATATAAACTATGAAGCATCATGGTTCATTGATTGTAGTCACTTCTTTAACTTATGTCAGAGGTGAGATGCATGTCTCAATTTGATGTATAAATGACAGCGTGGCAAATTTCATTGGAAGAGTATTCTGCTTTGAGAACTGTCTAAACATTTTGTGGAATTAGAAAGTCCCCTCACTTTAATCAGTGCTTGAAATATGACATTGACTGATACCATGATCATAGTCATGTGTGAAGATGCTGTTCAACAAAACTGTAGAATCTCACCCTGAATTGTGTGCAGATGGAAACAGCCTACAGGACAATGAAACAGATGATTCATTTTCAATTTGATCCTGCTTCTGTTTGGTCCTTTGCTGAGTCCACTGGGAGCGTGTCACCATTCTCACGGGGGAGGAAGAAAAACTGTTGGGAGGGAGGAAAAAATTACAACTTCATTACAAGAAAAATTTATTTCATTTAATTGAAGATTATCAGCAAACAAAACTGGTCAGATACAATTACGAAACTCTCTTGTTTTGGTAACTTTACCCCATGAAAAAGCATGGCCTTCAATACTTAGCATCATTTTATTGTGACTCATCTAGCTGGCCATGTTTAATGCATAACTGTACGATGGCTCCTAAAAAGAACAGTTATTTTACGACTTTAATACAAGGGAAAATAACACTTGTGCTGTCAAGTGAACATTAAAAAAAAATATTAGAAGAAAATCAATTAATAAAAATGATACTAATGATGATGATAGACAAAAAAAAGAATAAGCTTAAGATAAAGATAAAGACAAAAGACAACATAAAAATAATGATAATAAATATAATATTAATCATAATAACAACTGTTATATAAATAATAACAACAAAATTAATAACAATAATAATAATAATAATGATAATAATAATAATAGTAATCTATCTATATACTAGGTTGTTATCCCACTAACTTATGGAATGCTTCATACCTTGTAACATTTTGCATGAGTGTGTTGGAGTTGGAGTTGGGAGTGAAGTAATATTCAGTATACTGCTGGAGCAGCTGTTGATACTTCATCTTCTCTTCATGAAGGAAACTCTGTTGATTATGTAGGAGTCACAACACAATACAGACTCCATTCTCACACATTACAACTCATTGCCTTTTTGACTTCCTTAAAAATGTAAAGAACAACAAGAGGAATCTTTACAAATGAACAAACAATACACAACTTTCATTTTGATATTTCTATTGTTTATTTTGATAGAGAAAGAGATGAGCAGAAGATCTCTTTATTTACATACTCTATATCAGTATTTCCCAACCCGGGGGAAATTTCCCCCGGGGGTGGGGTGGTGGGGGGGAAACTTTAGGATTCCAGGAGGGAAATCTATTGAGGGAAATAAAAATTACTAGCTATTGGCCTATTGTCCTATACAAATAGTTCCTACAATTTCATAGGAAAAACAATAGTTGGTCAAAATTGGTTCAGTTTGGATGTACCAATATTTTCAATTTGCATGGGATACTACGGAATAAAGCTGCAATTCTATTCATAAAAATTTTTTTGCTCACGTCATTCTACTTCAACATATTTGAAACATACTGAATAATATTTCATGTTTTTTAATTCTGTAACATTATATTTCAAAATCATACTACAGTGTCCAAAACTATATTCCCAGGGAATCTGTATGTATTCACTAGACGAAAGCAATACTGCATTATTTTGTTGCTTTAAATTACATATCTAAAGACTAAGAATAGGCAACTGTACATAATTGACAACACATTGCTGGGAGGTAACATCCATACAGACTCCAACATTTTGCAGCAGTGGGTTGCTTTAGAAAAAACTGGAATTGGTACTATACATACATGCATGTATACAGTAAACTCACAATTTAAAAGTGTATAATAGTATGTAATAGAGTACAACTGCTGACTAACGTGAATAATGCGGGTTTTCCCATTAAAATAAAAGAAAATGACTCACCTTTTGCGCTACAGAATACCTAATTCTAGAATTGAAAATGCCTGTTGACCTCCTTTTTCCCAAAAGTCTGTCAAGAACACGTGTTGGATGACCTTTGAAATTAGATTTTCTTTTGCTGGATATATAAGGATTGTGGCTTCTAAGACTTCTCAAACAATCTGAAATTCATGGATGAGTTTAGATTTTGAAAAAGAAAGAACAGCAATTCTTTAAAATATGATAGCATTATGTGAGACCAGAATAAAACAGTGAACTGCTAGAAATGACAAAATATTCCACAAACATTTCTTTAAAATCTAGGTATCTTCCATTAAAATTTTGCAGCATATAAGCTCAAAAAATTATATCACCTCACATTACCTGACATGTGCTTAACCATAAAGAGAGAGAGAGAGAGAGAGAGAGAGAGAGAGAGAGAGAGAGAGAGAGAGAGAGAGAGAGAGAGAGAGAGAGAGAGAGAGAGAGAGAGAGAGAGAGAGAGAAAAAAAGAGAGAGAGAGAGAGAGAGAGAGAGAGAGAGAGAGAGAGAGAGAGAGAGAGAGAGAGAGAGAGAGAGAGCTCTACAGAACTACAGAACTACAGAACTCTACAGAACAGCATCAACATCCTAGGTGTAGAAGTTGACTCCATCTGCACAGGTACTGACAACGCCAGATACTCGTGCTGAGCGAGTCCATAACACCGTGGACCAACCCAATCCAACGTGATATTTTTTTTACTTGACCCACCATTGTAAGCTTGCATTACCTGAACCTCAGTCTTGGACCAGGAGACCTGGAGTCCTAAAGGTTTCACCCCTCATGCAGTGCCTCGAGAGCCATTAACAGAACCTCCAGTGACTCAGTGAAGATTACTGCATCGTCAGCAAAAACAAGATCAGTGAACCAATTAAATAACCAAAATATCACCAGATGTTTCCACACAGCACAATGCCATTGCAATCCCATCATATCTTGTATTTCCTTTAGGCATGAAAAGGAAATTGTAAATCTATGACCACTGTATGAGTATCTTTGTTAGTTAATTAATACATTAATTTGAAGTTAGTTAACTTACTAGAATCCCTGCTTGACTGCTTGGCAGGAACATTGGACTCCATGTTGGTTGGAACAAAGCGGAAGTCACCAATGGGGCTACAACCAAGAGGAGGACGACACTTGGCTACCTCATTCACATTTGTTGTCTCTCTCCTCTCCAACGCCTCAAACTCATCCTTGGGAAGAGAAAAATTACATTATTTAATTTAAACCAAAAACTTGGTAGCAAGGAAAAAAGAATTCCATCAATCATTCTGTTCACGTTTTCTATGTGATTCTGGTATTCCAGCATAGTGCATATCTTATTCTTGTATGTTTATGATCACCATTTCTACAACTTGGTAGATCAACGCTCCTACTGTCCTCTTTGCAGGGTCTGGCGACAAGCGGGATTTTTTTTTACGTTTTTGTTTTCCCTTTGGCCAGTGCCATTTTAATGTAAAAAATAAATAAATAAATAAATAAAAATAAATAAATAAATAAAAACTATAAAGTCAAATCGGATAATAGATGTGGAGAGAGAACAGCACAAGCATAGGTCATTAGCAGTATATTACAAAGAGATTTGAATGATTGATTGGTGACAATAGATCATGGTGCCGCAACATCGAGTATTACAAAGAGAGACAGAGGTATAACAACATCAACAGACAGACAGACAAAGGGACATAAGGATATACAGAAGCACAGGAAAGAACAATGCTCACCTTTACATCTGGCAATGGATTTGGGTTTTCCTCCTTCCTCCAGGAGAGCCAAGGAAATTGCATCACTGCTGGATTGAAACGGGTGCGAGTGTCTGAAACAGCATGTTTAGCTTAGCACCGAGGCTGACAATCAATTAAATCATGATTCAACAAAAATAATACTATTGGTCTGCTAATGTGATATTTATACAATAAATCTTAAGAGGGTGAGTCTAGCTAAGTTGGTGTATGAACCACAAACATAAAAACAGTAAAAGGGCATTATGAAACCATGACATTTTGAATTTACCTGAATAAATGTATAATAGGATTTAGGAAAGGAAGAAGGATGATTATGATGTGTGATATGAATGCAAGACTGGGGTATGAAAGCATAGATGAAGTGGTAGACAAATGGGGTACTAAAACAAAATGAGAATACTGAGTGTCTTGTGTACGTCATCTGGTCTAAGCATGAAGGAGAGCAGAGTGTACAAGCCCCTCACCTGCACCACATGGGCTAGTAGAAATGAGGACACACTTCAACTCAGCTCACACTAATGAAAAAGAAGACATAAAAATGTAGTTTAATGTTACTTTGTGCTAAGGGATGGTCCACACGTGTGCATCTCTTCTTCCGCTGGGGTTCACTGGAATGAGATGCGATTTCTTCAAATTCATTCCCACTCTCTCTGCAGGGAGGCAAAAAAAAATCAATGCCTAAATATTCTTCAGATGCAGGATAAAGAAAAAAAAAAAAAAAAAAAAAAAAAAAAATTTAGACACAAGAATACTAATATTATTGACTTTACTCTTGTCCTTCCGTTAACATTTTGTTTAATTTTCTTATTAACCTCATACTAAAGTAATTCTAGTCTATGTCAACGGAGAACTGACGCAAGTCCCTCTCAGCCACTTTCCTTGGGGATGACACACTACAACAATTCTGTCCAATAATGTTAAAAATGAACAAATACAATTCTCCAGTATTTCACTACTATTTCCTTAAGTACACAAAAACTCATAATATGAAAAGAATGTATTCCACAAAGTAGTGCATAGTGTACCACATCATGCAAAAATATATAAATAGAGATAATATAGTATATAAATGTGGTGTAGAATGTAGATTTATACCCTCTAATTCACCACAACACGGTATGTTTTCAGTTATTAACCCTAAGCAGGTCTAGATTCCCACAACATATCGTTAAATTATGAAATGGACTTACGTTTCAGGTTAGGTTAGCTTAGGAAAGGAAAGGTTAGATTTGGTTTACAAAAAAATACAAACTGAGGGACTAGAGTAAGGTTGATGGAGCAGCACTGGTTACCAGTCTTCCGTATTTGATATTAAAGATGACGAAGCCTTTATTTCCTGATATATTTTGATGTGTTTTAGGTTAAGATTCGCTTCATGACCCACTTTTATAATGCACTGCAAATTCAACCTCAGAAACTTGTTCAAATCATCTCAAACAGTTATGCCGCTGAATTACAGAAAAAAATACGATTTTTTTTTTTATTGAGTTACGTTTAGGTTTAATTAAGACCTCATTTATACAGCAAATACTTTGTTCTGTTGTTATCCCACCTAAAAAACAGGTGCCACAAATGTGGGCGGTCGGGGAAACTCAGAAACAATTGTTTTGACCTATAAATGAGTCCTAAAATCAGATTGAAACACACCAAAATAACAAAGT
>JAPQNM010000023.1:4966953-4981953 GCA_029783475.1 Metacarcinus magister
GCAGCAGCGTGGAAGGGCAGCCAGCACACGAACACGAGCACGATCACTATCACGGAGATCTTGGCGGCGCGGGACTCTTCCTTGTGCAGGAACAGCGACGCGTTGCTGATGCGATGCCGCAGCGACGACACAATCTGCGACGACGTGGATCGTGTTGATGGCGTCCTGCAGGAAGGGGGAGGTTAGGTATGTGTGCGTTGGGGTGTGTAGTGTGTTCTGCAGTGATGAGGTGGTGCGTGGGTGTGCTGCATTGTTTAGTACATACCTGGAAGGGCCGCGGGATTGCGTGACGGCATCCAGCGTGGTGCCACACAGAGAGTTGCGTCGCGTCCTCTCGCTGTTCTGCTGTGCCGCCAGGTAGATGCGTGTGTAGATCCAAACAAGCAGTACTACAGGCACCGCGAAGCACAGCACAAGGTTGGCCACCACGAAGCAGGAGCGGTAGTTCCAAGCATCACTTGGACGGGTTCCAGGTGGGCCACACACCTGCCTGGGGGAGGAACACCCTTGTACTGGGGAACACCTTCGATACATCCAACCAGCAACACAGTATTGCAGTGAGTGTAGACAGACTGGGCCAGGCATTGAGACTTACCAGGGTCTATCAGACAGGTCTCCCAGCGCCGCCGTAGCAGCAAGGGCAGCAGCCAGCGCCCAGCCCGAGGCCATCATCACCACACTCTTGGGTCGGGTCACCAGCATGTGGTAGTGCAGCGGGTCAGTGATGGCGAAGAAGCGATCCACGGCGATGAGCAGCGTGGCGAACACAGACGCCGCCACCACTAACTCCGCCGCAGCATCCAGGCCGCGGCACAGCACCGGCGACTCCCACCCCACCAGGAAGGTGTCCGCCGTCACCAGCGGCAGCAGCACCCACGACCCCAGCAGGTTGCACGCCGTCAGGCTCACGATGAACCTGTAAGGAAGGACAGTGTGGGTGAGCAGTGAGCAGTGAGCAGTGAGCAGTGAGCAGCATCATCACTCATGCCTCGTTTCTATGCTGTTAGAGATAAGTTTTCACGTTTACACTCAAGATGTTGTTTGTTTTACAAAAATGTTTCGTCCGGTCTGGCAAGAGGATCAGGCTGGGTTGCACCCGCTGTGTTGATTGTGAATACAACGATGAGCCTCACCACGGCAGTATCATAATATTTGTCCACCGATCGCTGCCTTTCACAGTAACCACGCGGAAACCAACACGTACGTTCCAACAGTACGCTGCCAAGGGATCCACCAATGGCATGCTGACAATGTCTTCACGATGCATACTTGGTCTCACACACTAACACGTGGGCGCAATTATACATATATATTTGGGGAGTGTTAAATAGTGCAAAGAAATTCAGCTTCCTTAATGGAAGTGTTGATTACCGATGTGTAACCAGAAGTGATGCGAACAAGGAAGATTATATGTTGAAGACAATAGTGGGTATTGTACTACATGATGAAACAAAACAACACCAACTTACTTCAACTCTCTCTCTCTCTCTCTCTCTCTCTCTCTCTCTCTCTCTCTCTCTCTCTCTCTCTCTCTCTCTCTCTCTCTCTCTCTCTCTCTCTCTCTCTCTCTCTCTCTCTCTCTCTCTCTCTCTTAATCACTCATTGACAAAGGCAGCATTACAGCGGCCACAGCTGCAGTGTGTGTGCAGCCCCTTAGGCCAGGCCAGGGTGGGGGTGGGGGTGGGGGTGGGGGTTGGGTGTGGTACCGGGGGGGGGGCGAGGGTGTGGTTATGTCCAACGAGTACCGGAACAGTGCCGATGGGTGAGGTCAGGCGGAAGGTCAGCAGGGTCGTGATGGATGCCACCACCACAGCTGCACAATTGCTGCTACGCCGCGGCCCCAACAAAGCCGCAGCTGCACACCGCCTGCCGCTACGTGACGCGCCGCCCGTCCCTCCCAGACACCATCAGCTGACGGGGCACCCCACACTCAGCTGATTGGCGCCTAGCAACGTTCCCGAGTCTGGGATCCTTAGGTGGCCCCGCCCTCACGCCCGTGCCACCCCTCACGTCACTGACCTGGCGGGGGTTGCCTACCGCTCACCTTCCGGAGCCACTGCACGCTAAACGAACACTAGTGCATCCACTGTTCCTTAACCTCCGGCCCAGAGTGTGTGTAGCCTCACCTTAATCTAACTCTGCTCATCAACACACTATCAACACAGTAAAAATTAATGTGTCATGTGGTTCACTGGTTGGTGCAACACGAGGCTCGGGCAGCAAGGCAAGGCAGGAGTGGCGTGAGTGGGCAGACAACACATCAATGAATGGACCCTGGGCACCATCCAGACTTTTTTGTGTCTCACATCATGACTCCAACGTGTCCTGAGACCATGTCGCTACCCAACCCATTAGTCCTTCACCCCTTCAGACTGCAGTGTTCATAAAAGATGACACTGTTCTTTATATGACCAACAAGACTCGGGTATTGTTTATGGTCTGGGTGGTGGTGGTGGTGGTCGTGGTCACAGCTGCTTGTCGGAAAGGCGGCTCCCCATCCCTCCATCCCCCCCTCACTCCTCACTCCTCATTGCTCATTCCCGCCCTTGCATCCAATACGGCATCGCAAGTCTTCCGTGTCATCCGTCAGTGTCTCCTCCCCTGGGCCGGCGTGCGTGTTCCCCGTCAGCTGCAGTGCCTCGTGACGCACCCCTCCCCTCGCTGCAGTGGTGATGGTGACGGGGGTGTGGATGGAAGGGAAGGGAAGAGAAGGGGAGGGAAAGGAAGGGAAGGCAAGGAAGAGGAAGGGAAGGGAAGGGAAGGGGAGACCGTCCTACCTACACCACACTAGTCCCTCTCGGTATCAGAAAGGCTTACAATAACAACAACAATAAGATAAACTACTACTACTACTACTACTACTACTACTACTACTGTCTTGCTGTCTCGTGTCTTACATAACGTCTAGGCAAGTGGAGACGGAATGTGAGGTGAGGTGAGGGAGGAGCGTTACATAGCGAGGCGTAATATTGCATCACCACTACTACTACTACTACTAATGCTCCTCTTTCTCTACTGGCTGTGGTCGTGGATTCTCTCTCTCTCTCTCTCTCTCTCTCTCTCTCTCTCTCTCTCTCTCTCTCTCTCTCTCTCTCTCTCTCTCTCTCTCTCTCTCTCTCTCTCTCTCGTTAATGTAAGGTTGTTCCAGCAGGAAGAATAATCCACATTTTCCTTCCTCTTCTCCACCATCCCTCCCATCCCCCAGTCTCC
Organism: Metacarcinus magister; assembly: GCA_029783475.1. NCBI lineage: Eukaryota > Metazoa > Arthropoda > Malacostraca > Decapoda > Cancridae > Metacarcinus > Metacarcinus magister. The sequence continues at coordinate 4,970,164 of JAPQNM010000023.1, forward strand.
CCTCTCCCCTCTCTCCTCTCTCCTGTACCATCCTCCCCTCCCCCCTCTCATCCTGTACCATCCCCATCCCATTCTCCCCTCTCTCCCAGCAGTCTCTCCTGTCATCCTCTATCCCAACTCACTCTCTCTCTCTCTCTCTCTCTCTCTCTCTCTCTCTCTCTCTCTCTCTCTCTCTCTCTCTCTCTCTCTCTCTCTCTCTCTCTCTCTCTCTCTCTCTCTCTCTCCCGTCCCTGCATCTCCTATCCTTTAAATAATGTTGACGTTTCTTTGTTTCTCTTTGGGACTACCTATCTACACACACACACACACACACACACACACACACACACACACACACACACACACACACACACACACACACACACACACACTAAGGAACAGCTACACAGAGATAACAACCCGGAATAATGAAGCACTAAGTCAATCCAGTTTTTGTAATTATGGAATATATAAACATGCATTTAAAGTAAGGATTATCTTGATGAAGGTTAACAAAAGTGATGGAATAATATCAAGTTAACTCAGAGTGTGTAGTGATTGTGATTGTTGGATTGTAGAGTGATTGTGATTGTTGGATTGTAGAGTGATTGTGATTGGAAAGATTTAGTGATTTAGTGAATATAATGTGATTGTTATGTTTTGGGAAATGAATGTTTAGGTTTTGATTCATCTTTTCACATTTATTTATTTATTTATTTTTTGAAGACAATGTTTGATGTGGTTAGGCAAAGGAAGTTTCACACACACACACACACACGCACACACACACACACACACACACACACACACACACACACACACACACACACACACACACACACACACACACACACACACACACGAAAATGTATTCCAGTTTTTATAAGTAGGAAGTTTTCGTCGCGTTTAAAGTTGAAGATGCAGGAAAACACACACACACACACACACACACACACACACACACACACACACACACACACACACACACACACACACACACACACACACACACACAGACAGACAGACAGACAAATAAATAAAAAGAGTTGCTATTTTCTCAGTGATGTCCGCCTCCCTTTGATCTCCATAACGAGTTTCTCAAATGTTCATTCTGAGGACAAACCTGGATGTAAGCTTGACGAGGGGCGCGACGCAAGCAATTCACCCAAACACACTTTACCGCCGTTAAAGTGTTGCTGTTTTTATCCCCCTCCCCTCACCCCCCTTAGCTTAGTGAAGGTCGTGGGGCGTCGATGGCTTTGGGTTGATGTTATGGGTGTGAGTGTGGGGATAGGGAGGGGGATGGGGAAGGGAGGTGAGGTTAGGGGAAGGGGTGTGGGATGGGGTAGTGTTGAGGACTTACTCTCTCACTAGTCTGAGGTGAGTGTATATTCCTGGCACTAAGCTCACCCTACATCCCACACACACACACACACACACACACACACACACACACACACACACAGGTTCCCGCCAACAGACACACACATGACCTCCACAGCTTCAGACACTAACACAACACCGCCACCTCGAGTCACTGTGGTGGTACTGTCAGTCAGTCTGTCTGTCTGTTGTTACCTTAATCTACCTAAAGCTGTCATGCCTTTAGTGTAGTCACGACGGATCTAAATGACACCTAAAGGACACACGTAGATGTAAACAAAGGAATCATTTACCAGAGAGGTGCTATTATCCTTTGTAATGATTGTATAGCTTGTCCTCTTCACTCTACTACTACTACTACTACTACTACTACTACTACTACTACTACTACTACTATTACTACTACTACTTCTATTACTGTTAGTCGCTATGTCCAACCACGAGTCATTTCTTACGCAATGATCAGACTACAATTTCTTGCTATAGTATCGTGTGCTCGTAAAAGTTTATATATCCGGGTCATGTCCTGTATAAACTGGACTTGTGGAGAGCTAAGGGAAGGGTAAAAGGGGTAAGAGAAGGGGTAAAGGGAGGGTGGTTTTACTGGGACTTAAACCTCCCCCTTTCCTACCTTGTCCTGACACTAAATATACACCTCAATGTTTTTATTTCTATTCTCTCTCTCTCTCTCTCTCTCTCTCTCTCTCTCTCTCTCTCTGTATCTCTCTCTGTATCTTATTTTTTTTTTGTCAAGGAAGGAAATAATTTGTCTGAAGGGTGAAGTTTATGATGCGTGTTTAATATAGAGACAAAGAAAGCTTAGAATAAGATGCCCTTGTTACGACTCATTCGCCCTTTATTTTACCCACCTCACGCCCATCCCTCCCCTCTTACACTCTAATTTGCATCCATACACCGTCACCAATACATATTCAATCCACGCTCTTACACATACTACGATCAATAGAAGCTAATTTACCATCACTATTCCATCTCCAGCCTCCCTTACAGCCTAGCCACTACGTCATCCCTCTAGCCTTGTCCTCAATACTTCCCATACATCCCCATGCACACTGCCACCCACCACCCATCACCCATCACCCATACAGCCCCTCCCCACACCCCACCACCCCATTTAGCTAGAGGGAAGGACCTTGGCGCTGATGAAAGATAGGAAAAAAACCCGGAATCTGCTGCAGCCGTTCAATTGGCAGCAGCGATGTGTTGGGGAAGGTGGTAATGACGGCACGGGCGGGGGAAGGGCTGCAGGTGTGGGTGTGGGTGTGGGTGTGGGTGGGGTGTGTCAGGGTATTGGGGGGTGGTAAAGGAAGGGTTAGACGAGAGTTGTTCTTCTTGAGGGTGTTGGGGAAAGCGTGTGTGTGTGTGTGTGTGTGTGTGTGTGGAATAGTGTGTGTACGTCCTTAGTTTTCATGAAGGAATGAGAGGATAGGTAGGAGTGAGTGAATGAGTGAGTGAGTGAGTGAGTGAATGAGTAAGTGAGTGAGTGAGTGAGTGAGTGAGTGAGTGAGTGAGTGAGTGAGTGAGTGGATGAGTGAGTGAGTGGGTGAGTGAGGGAAGGGTGTGTGAGTGTGACAGGTGACCCAGGGAAGCGTGCATTGATAAACGCGTCCATTAATAAGCGGTGCCTGTCCCTGGTGAGACATTTAAGGGAGGGCAGAAGCCGGCACGACGGGCGACAGGAAGTGCCACAGGGACGGTCCGCTTCCTGCCCCGCTGAGGTCACGGTGCCACAGTGCCGCGCCTGACCCATCGTCCCCCATGACCACATCCCCACGCCCCCCCCCCCCAACCTCCACCTCCCTACGCCCTCCACGTTACGATGTAGGCGCAGAGGCGTGTCGCGCTGCCCACGCCACCGCCAACCTACCTACCGCTGCCCGCGTCACGCATATATATAGTCGCGGGCGGCGGCTCGGCTTGCTAGTGGTGGTGGTGGTGGTGGTGGTAGTGGTGGGCGCGGCCACGGTGTTGCTAGAGTACGTTGGGAACACTGCTTGTAAACATGATCTATCAAGTAACACCACTCAATTCTCTCTCTCTCCCTTTTTTTCTCTCTCTCTTTCTCTTTTTTTTCTAATGTTGCCTAAGTGATCCCTTTTTTTTTCCTTCTCTCTCTCTTTTTCTTTCTGTTTTGTTTTTCTCTTTCTGAACACTCTCCTAATTCGTTCACAAGATATGCAATGCAATAACCGGGACTATATCTATGTTGAGCATGTTACGGACGTGAAGGAATGTTTTCTTGGATTGCATTTACCTTCGTATTGTTGTTCTTTTCTTGCTGCTCCGACATTTACGAGACCAGGTGTGTGTGTGTGTGTGTGTGTGTGTGTGTGTGTGTGTGTGTGTGTGTGTGTGTGTGTGTGTGTGTGTGTGTTTGACCTTGTCCTGCCCACATAGACAGGGCAGGTGCGGGCAAGCCTTCACCTGTGTAGGGCGGAGAGCGTGGCCCGCTAATCAAAGAGGGAAGACTGCACAGGGTGGGGCTCAAACGGAGGGACGAGGAAAGACTGAACAGACGAAGGAAGGTGAATAATGGTTATAGGAGGGAAGAAACGAAAACAGGAGGGAAGGAAGGAGGGAGAGAGGAACAGAGAGAGAGCGGAAGGGAAGGGAGACTGCATGCTAACTAAGTGAGAGAATACGAATGAATATTTAAGGCAGGAGATAAGACTGAAGGTAAGGTAAGGTGTGAAGGCTAGCTCAAAGGAGGAAAAAGAAGGAGGGAAAAGATTCATAAGTAGAACTGGAGGAAGGAGGAAGAAAAAATATAATGAATAAATAGACGGGAGGGAGAGACACTGAATGAAGACGAGGGAGGAGGGAGGGACAATAGGAGGAGGAGCAAGGAGGAGGGTTGAGGTGGTCTGTGGGAGAGGGAGGAAAGGAGATATTCATAGGGTTACTGAGGAATGGTCGAGAGGGAAGGAGGGAGGAAAGATGTGTGAGAGGGAGGGAGGGAGAGAAGAGAGGAATCATGCTTGCCCTTCTTGAGTACAGTGATGACAGGCTGGAGGAGGGAGAGAGGAAGAGAGGGAGGGAAGGAGGGATGGAGGGAGGGAAGGAAGGAGGAAGGGAAGTACGGGTGAGTGATGGAGGAGTTGCCTGCTTCCCTCCCTCTCTCCCTCCTTCCCTCCACCACCAGCAGTCATTCCCATAGCAGGCAACGGAGGGGAAAGCTGTATTCAATCACGTTATCACTCCTCCTCCTCCTCCTCCTCCTCCTCCTCCTGCTGGTGGTGTTCATCAATCATCTTGACACACAGGGCAAGAACACCATCGTATTGGGTCGTAAGGGCGTGGAGGAGACGATGAAGAGTGTTGCTAAGTCCTTGCAGGGGGGGTGAAGGGGGGAAGGGAGACCTCATCACCCCATCACTTCACCCGCCCCCGCCCCCAGCCCCCCATGACAAAGCTAGGGCAATGAGTCCCCTGCACGGTGGTATGACCCCGATGACCCCCTTGGGAGGCTACACACATTCCCTTCAGAGGAAGAGACGGAAGATGACCTCTGCTCCACCTACGCTCCTTACCTGACTTCCTCCATCCCCCCCCCCCTCTCCACGTGACAGTGTAGGGGCGGAGTGGAGTAAGGTTTGGCGGGGCTTTGTGGAGCGGGGCGGGGCGGGGTGTACAGCCCGTCTCCAAGTCCGGGTTTAAACTCACTTTCACCGTCAGGATTAACGTCACACAGTAGAGAGGCAAGGAAGGAGGGAGGGGGGGAGGGAGGGAATGCAGGGGAGGATGCACTGTGGCCTCACTCCTTCTCCACTACACCATTACTTCCACTACCACCACCAAAAACAACACCAACACCAACAGCAACATTAGAGCGGTAAGATTAACGAGAAGGTGGATGGTGAGTGTCACTGACTGCTTACTGAACGACGGGTTGCTGATGTTACCTAAGTGATGCTCTCTCTCTCTCTCTCTCTCTCTCTCTCTCTCTCTCTCTCTCTCTCTCTCTCTCTCTCTCTCTCTCTCTCTCTCTCTCTCTCTCTCTCTTTTACTATGAATAAGTGACAAATGTTCGTTTTTGTTAAGTCTTCCGACAGAAAATGTAATGGAAATGAACATCATGTCCTCGATTTCTCTCCAATACCTTTTTCTCAGTGTGTGTGTGTGTGTGTGTGTGTGTGTGTGTGTGTGTGTGTGTGTGTGTGTGTGTGTGTGTGTGTGTGTGTGTGTGTTGCCATGCACACACACACCCTTGGGTAGCCCTGGCAACAGCCGACCTGTAAATGTGAGTCACCAGCGGTCAAGGGAACCCATGTATGTACACCGGCGTACATGTAACACACACACACACACACACACACACACACACACACACACACACACACACACACACACACACACACACGGTCACTGGTAACGTTCTCGCTTGTCACTTGTCAGGTTGAAGTTCATGTCTCGCTCAGTGTGCTAAGTTTTCACTGATGATCGAGTACCTACTCTCCTCCTTGAGCAAGAGGATGGTGTGTGTGGTGTGTGTGGTGTGTGTGGTGTGTGAAAGGGTCGAGTCTATACCTGTACATTACTCTATATAAGCTCTAAACTGTATCCGGGAGGGTAATGGCTTGAAATCATGAGTCCAGCGCATGATCCTCAAGACCGTGGGTGAGCGTGGGTGACTACACCGTTAATAATGTCAGATCGCGTCCTGATTCTTATAATTTACGTTCGAGTTAATTTGACGGTAAATCTGATATTTCCATCCTGTGAATGACTTAAAACACGTGTTTGTGGACATGTTGTAATACATGTTACTAATTATCAGGTGTTTGGAGGACAGAACAGGTGTGTGCGATGCAATCAAAGGTTATTATTAGACATGAAAACAGAACTCAAGGACAGAAATCATAATTGAGAAGATATTATGTATAGAAAACTGGTACTTAAGGAGTAAAAACTTAAAGTAATTTGAGTAGAGGACGGGTTAACAGGATATCAAAGACGTTTATGTGAAAAAAGAAAAAAAAAACCCAAGTTCCGTGAGAGAAAAGATGTAACTAACTTTACCTTGAACCATATATAAATAGTAATAGTAATAGTAATAGTAGTATTGTATTGTATTGTGTTGTGTTGTGTTGGATCATGTACAGCAGCCCGTTGACATCACCAGACTGTCCTCCCACGCGGTGACAAACACATTCACTCACAGAAAGAACCCAGCAACGAATAGAAACCAACCTGCATCACAACCTCAGATAAATGTACCTTCCCTTCACCTGACTGACTAAGGGAAGGTGTGAAAACAGGTGTAATAGAATACCTTACCTGTATGAAACATTAATTAGAGTGCTAGACAGGTGTAATCAAGTGCCTTACCTGTTGGAGACGCTGCGAAGAGCTGGCCGGCGGAAGAAGATGATAAGGAAGACTGTGTTGAGTACTGACGAGATGACGAAGATGACACCCAACACCAGCGCCACCACTACACTCGCCGCCCACGATGCCACGCCCTCCGCGCCCACCGCCACCATCACCACGCCTGCAAGGATAGAGATGACACAATTATGGGGGTGCAAGGATTCTATTTTTTTTCTCTCTCTATTAAGACATAGATAGATAGAGAGAAAGAGACAGAAAGAAAGGGAAAGGGCAGGGAGGAGCTAAGTCAAAAGAAATCACGGTAACAGTAATAATAGTGATGATAGTAGAGGAAAAATATTTGTCCTTCACAGTAAGGCTGCTTGTGGCCCGCCCGCCGCCCAACACAGCCTACACCCCCTCCCCCCATACACACACAGCAGGACATGCCTCCCCCCCCGCCCTTCACCCTGTGGTCCTCTTTGACATTTGTGATGCACGTAAAAAGTACGCCTTGGTGTAATGATTGCCTGTGTGGCGGTGCGCTGGTTCTCAGGGAAAAAATGTGACGATCACGGACACACCTAGGTTGTCCCTCCTCACCTGGCAACTAATTGTGTTTTTTTATTTTTTTTATTAGTAGTGGTATTGTAATTGTTATTATTATTATCAATACTTTCATCATGAGCATTATTGTTATTGTTGTAGTGCAGTATCGTCACGGCTATTACTGCTTGGTGGTATATCAGTGTGTATGATAAGTGTGTGTGAGGAGTAAGTGCCCTTTCCCTTGGAGGCCGATGGTGTCCCCTTGGCCCGTACCTGTCCTTGTCCCGCCCCTTCTTGACCCCCTTGGCGGCACTAGTGGCTTGGCAGCCCCGGCTCAGCTATGCCCTACTTATCACTACCACTACAGAGGCACGCGCTGCCCGCTGCCCTCCCTCAATGCCTCCTGCAGCGCCCTCCCACGAACCCTTGCTTACCTTCGTCAGGCGTCGCGTCCATGGTGCGACCAACACACAGTGATCACAGCAGCGGCCACAGCCTCATGCACGTCCACAGCGCGCGACGCTGCTGCCGTGCGAGGACACTTGTGTGCTGTTACACTTCACGTGCCCTCCACGAGGCTCACGTGCGGCCTGTCACTGGTGCAAGGGTGCAGCAGGAGTGTGGCCTGGGCAGTGCCTCGGGCCAGAGAGTTACGCGTGAGTGCCACCACTTTACACGTCCGTCTAACTGTTCACTGTGCCGCCCACGAGGTACTGGTCTCGCTAGGCAGGCTGAAGCAGGCACACAAACACACACACACACACACGGAAAGGAAGGGGTGAGCGGTGAGGAGCAGCAGTGAGCAGTGAACAGCGAGGGTTCTGCACGTCTCGCCTCAGCGACGTGTGAAGGCGAAGTGAGACCACCGAGACGGGAATACACTGCTTAGGCGGCGGCTGTGGCGGCACTGCGAGGCGGAGGGACGGTGGACGGCCTGTGGCCACACTTGTGAACGCGCTTGCTGGCTCCTCCCCGCCGCCCCAGGACACACCCCCACCTCACCCCACCACGCCTTCTTACTCATCATGCTCTCTTCATCCTTCATCACATGTGCCCCCTCACCACGCCTTCCCCCACACACCCCCCTCCCCACTCTCCTCACACCTCATCACGCCCCTCACCCTCTCATCCTGTTTCACCCCTCACTACATCTTCTCACCCCCACCATGCCCATCACCTTTCTTTACACCCACACACCTATCTCACTACACCTCATCACCACCACGCCCACTGTTCATTCACCACATTTCTCGCTCTGGCCCCTGGACTTCAACCTCCTGGGCGGCGTAGGGAGGGGGTGAGAGAGGGAGGTGGGGAGCAGACCGGCTCAGACCACTACCCACGGGCATCACCACCACCACCACCACCGCCGCCGTTTTTGTCGCTATTGGCCAACCAGCACCTCGCGGCTCTAATATTTATTCTGGGCGCGAGGCTCCACGCCGTCTGCTGGTCCGGCATTCGCTCCAGGCGGGTTCCAGGGCATGGGAGGGAGAGAAGAGGGAGGAGGGGAAGGAGGGGATATCCAGTACAGGTGAAGGGCAGGTAGGCGGACGGGTGTGGAGGAAAGGTATGAGTTGGCATGATGCGGGGTATAGTATTGTCCTAACTTTCATGCAGTGTGGCTTAATCTTACCCGGTCAAGGTGAATGTGTAAGGTGTGTTAGTTAGTCCTGCTCTGCCAAGGTGAGGCTGAAGGGCCGCCGCGCCAGGCCAGATAACACTTATAAGTATAGTAGTAGGGGGGGGGGTGCAGGGCCAGGGGAGGACCAGATAAGATCACCTGCTATAGCCAGCACGGCCTCTCTCTCTCTCTCACACACACACACACACACACACACACACACACACACACACACACACACACACACACACACACACACACACACACTTTGCATTCCTGTGTGGTAAGGAAAAGCGTCTTGCTGCATTTTGCTCTCTAGTGACCCGGCCATCACCATCAACACCACCACCACCACCACCACCACCACCACCACACCACCACCACCACCACCACCACCACCACCACCACCACCACCACCACCACCACCACCACCATCACCACCAGAGAGAGAGAGAGAGAGAGAGATTCTTAATTTGGTGTGAGTGTACTGGGAGTGGCTACGAGGAAAAAGAAATGAAAAAAGAAAAGAAAAATGAAGAAGAAAAAACAAGCTTATGATGATGACGAGGAAGAAAAAGTATAAGTAAAAAAGAAAAGAAAGAGAAAAAAACGATGACAACGAAGAAGATGAAGAAGAAGAAAGAAGAAGAAGAAGAAAGAAGAAGAAGAAGAAGAAGATGAAGATTGTGATGACGGGAAAGAAAAGAAGAAGTAGAAGTAAGCAACGACGACAACGAAGAAGATATAAGTATGATGATGAAGATGAGGAGGAGGAAGGAGGAGGAAGGGGAGGAGAAGTAGAAAAAGAAAGGAACTAATTTCATGCAATGGAGAGAGAAAGAGAGAGAGACACACAGAGATAGAATAGAGAGAAACCTTATATTACACTGAGCTACACAGCATATAAACAAACCACCACCACCACCACCATCACCACTACCTCCTGACGGAATTCGGCCGTCGCACCACCACCACCACCACCACCACCACCACCACCACCACCACCACCACCACCACCACCACCACCACCACCACCACCACCACCACCACCAGACCCTCAAGTTCATCAGGTGGCTGAGTAGCGTGCGTTCCTAAGTCAACCACAGGTATGAAAACACCAGGTGGTCCTACGCTGTACTACTCCCCTCCACCACCACCACCACCACTACCACCACTACCTACTCTTCTTCCCCCTCCTCCTCCTCCTCCCCTCTTCCCTTCCCTTTTCCCACTCCCCTGACCACTGGCACTTGGATATCACGCGTGTCTAGGTCCTGAGTCATAGCTTCCTTAGCCCCACCGTTGCTATTCTTTCCTAGCTTCCGTTAGATTTCCTCAAGGTCGTAGCGCTTCACACACAAGATCCGCTCATATAGCTTCAACGATCTTCTTTGAGGCTGCCGCTAACACACACACCCACCCACGCACTCACACACACACACAAGCACTCACGCACACACTCATCCCTCCCTTCCTCCTCCTCCTCCTCCCTCACGTGGATTAATTAAGAGTGTTAGGATGAGTTTCAATGCCACACCTCCAAGGCATCACAAGCACAGTCTGAAGGATGGATGTAAACATTTCTATCAACAGCCTTCAAGTGACAGCCAGGATCACTGTGTTGGTGGTGCCGGTGACAGTGTAAACAGTGCCAAGGGGAGGAGGAGGAGGAGGAGGAGGAGGTAGATGAGAAGAAAGTGATAAGTATAATAAGAAAAGAAACTCGAGGAATAGGAGGAAGGAGAAGAATCAAAGAAGAGGAGGAAGAGAAGACAATGAAGAGGCTGAATGAGAAACAGATGAATAAGAAGACCAAACAAGGCATATGAAGTGGGAGGGAAAGGTGAAGAGGAGCAAGAGGAAGAGGAAGAGGAAGAAGAAGAGGAGGAGGAGGAGGAGGAGGAGGGTCTTTTTATGGTCAGCTTACTTGGGACTGATTGAAAGAAAGACAGGAAGCACTCAACAAACATTACCATTCATTCAGAACTTGAGAAGATGGTGCAATGTTGCTTCTATTCTCTCTCTCTCTCTCTCTCTCTCTCTCTCTCTCTCTCTCTCTCTCTCTCTCTCTCTCTCTCTCTCTCTCTCTCTCTCTCTCTCTCTCTTTCCTATTTCTCTTCCTCTTTCTCCTTCTTCCTCTTCCACTTCCTCTTCTTTTTTTCCCTCATTTTTTATGCAATTTTCTTCTCAGATTTTCCTGTTTAATTTCTTGTCATAATTTGATTCATCTTATTTATTTATTTTTTTTATTAGAGTTGTGGGCGAGTGATGTGTTGATATGAACTTGATCTCTCTTTCTCTCTCTCTCTCTCTCTCTCTCTCTCTCTCTCTCTCTCTCTCTCTCTCTCTCTCTCTCTCTCTCTCTCTCTCTCTCTCTCTCTCTCTCTCTCTCTCAGTATAAGGGTATAAGGAAGGGAGATAATATAAGGCTTAAAGTGATACATTGTCGTGCTGTTATCTGTCTCTTGTTTCAGTTTGTATTTTGTTTTTCTTTACTTTTTTTTTTCGTTTGTGTTTTGTCTTTTTATGTTTTGAAGATCGATGCGTGTTTATTTTTTTTTTATTATTTATTTTTTTTATCTATTTTTTCGTTTATATTTTTTTTTAGGTTAAGTTAGGGGTTAAAAGAAGGTTAACTCATTTTCATTATTAATTTTTTAGTCTATATTGATTTCCTTTATGATATCTTAGTATAGCTATATAGTAGTACACGCTAAAAAGAATATATATACACTAATCTTTATTATGTCTGGTCAAAGCTAAAAGAGTGTTAAACCATTTCTCTTTTTAACATAAAGGAAACATCACTATACTCACTACCACTTCATTACATAACATTTCCTTTCATTCACAACAACACACATACCATACCATACCATCAACAAATAGGTATGTTATTCTACCTTCAAAGAGGACTATATAAA
>JAPQNM010000023.1:4999453-5014453 GCA_029783475.1 Metacarcinus magister
CCACACCACACCACACCACACCACACCACACCACACCACACCACACCACACCACACCACACCACACCACACCACACCACACCACACCACACCACACCACACCACCACACCAAACCACACCACACCACACCACACCACACCACACCACATCACATCACACCACACCACACCACACCACACCACACCACACCACACCACACCACACCACACCACATCACATCACATCACACCACACCACACCACACCACACCACACCACACCACCACACCACACCACACCACACCACACCACACCACACCACACCACACCATGACACTCACCTACAACCCTTCCCTCACTGATTATTCGTATTATTATTATTATTATTATTATTATTATTATTATTGTTATTATTATTACTATTTGACTTACTACAATGTGTTCTTTTCCCCTATAAGAGAACATGGCTGACGGCAGGGTATGGGCCTTCACTGCGTGCCAGGGTGGGGCTGCGGCAGGGACGGCAGGGACGGCAGGGATGGCAGGGACGGCAGGGACGGACTCGCACAACACAGGTGGATAGAGCTGGGAGTCTTGTAAGGTGAGAAGAATAATTTATCAAAGGTTGAAATTACAGTTGGTCCATCCTGTAGAGTCCTGAACCTTGATCCTTTATCTTGGTATAGTGGTGCCTACCTGTGTGTGAGAGCAGGTGTATAGGATGTTAGAGAGCGGCGCCCCCATGGTATGTACCTGACCCTTTATTGCAGCGTGAAGTGAGTTTATATAGTATGAACAAAAAATCAATGTTTATGACAAGGTTTACACTTAATAATCCACCTAAGTCAACACCTGTGAAGGGGGTAAGTGCGTGTTTAATGGAGGAAAATAAAATGACTTGATTTCTTATTATGAATGTGTTCCCCGCAATCCCCTTGGGCGGCAGAGGTTGTGTCACACGTGTTTTGTGAAGCTCCTCAGTAACCTTCAATATTACCCTGATAATGCCGCTCGGGTGGAGTAATTTTTCGGTTTTTCCCCCAACGGTTTCTTAACATACTACATTGGTGCGTCATTGCAGAACTTGTCCTTTCACTCCTTTGATCGTGGACTCAGATCACCGTTGGAACATTAATACGACATAACGTTATATTCCTTATCAATTCACTCCGTTAATTCATTGTCCCTATACTGTACCACATCATGATTTCTGGTCCTTGTTACTGGTGTCTGCTCTCCCACCTGATGAAGCCTCCACCCTGCTGTCCCGCTCTCCCGCTGCCTGAGCTAAAGCAACCCAGTTTGTGCCTCATTCAAACACGCTGGCTCCTACAAAGTATAGATGCCAAAACCACGCTACAAATATACCCAGAGATACTCGAAAGCATTTTCCGGGCACGTTGTAACGGTTATGTGTAATTGTAAGTGATGGAGTGATGCCAGTATCATTATTTGTTACTGGAAACCTTTACGTGGCGTGGCTGTGATGGGCGTCATGAACCACGTATACAGCCCTCTTTGTCTTCCTCTTTGTATATGTATCATGGACCAGTGTTTCGTAATTTTTAAGTATTGTTATATTCTCCCCCTGGAATGGTAAGGGGGCCGGGTGTGGCTGGAAGAATACTGCGCCACCGTACTCACTCCCAGCGTGTCTTAAAAGGCGACTAATAGGGACGGAGTGATGAGGCTGGTAGTCCCTCCTCTGCAGGTTTCTTTTTACTATGAGATAAGGCGTAGAGGGGGAGGCAAGATTAAATTGTCCCCTAACCTTATGTAGTCGCCTTGTCTCGGCTACCCTCCTTTAAAGTCGGATACAAGCCAGGTATATAGATGGATAAATTGTTGTATTTGATCTGCACTAGATAAAGAATCTTATGTAAACTGTTTTAAAAATGTTTATATAACTTTGTGTTCGTCGTAGAGGAGGTGGAATATATCGTTATATTTGGCGGGAATCATAATATAGAACGTAGCTGCTGAACACACTAAGTAATGGTTGATATACGTTCACAAACCACTCGTACTCAGGTGTGCGGGTGGGCAGGGTTAGTGAGGGTCACCTGCCGGGCTTCAACCAGGTGTTTCCCGCCCGCCAGCCATCCGTTCCAAGGGTTTGTTGTGGCCACTTGTACACACGAGTGGGTGTTGATAGTAATTAGGTCACCAGGCTGCTCCAACTTGCTTCCTCACGCTCTTGACGGTAATCATAATGACTCTTTACATCAACAGAACAGTTTAGGTAAAAATATAAGACAAATAGACTGTTTAATGCATGTCTAAGTTTATAATAGTACGTGCAAATGATAACAATGATGATGAGGAGGAGAAGGAAAATGATAAGGAAAATGATGATAATGATAATGAGTGATGGAAAATTGGATAAAAGTACATTATTTTAGTTTCAATCACATGTTTTAAGTATCTTTATCTTTCAATTGAATATTTTCTTATCCTATGATCCTCCTTCACTTTTGTTTATTCATACAAGATTATTTTATTGGTTCATGAAAGCAAAGGATTTACTGTTCACTAAATACAGCTGGCGTAAGGCTATGAAAAGATGACATGAGCAATGCGCACGGCAATATACTTATGATTAAAGAGAGAAAAAAAGCTATCTGTATGTTTATCTCTCTCTCTCTCTCTCTCTCTCTCTCTCTCTCTCTCTCTCTCTCTCTCTCTCTCTCTCTCTCTCTCTCTCTCTCTCTCTCTCTCTCTCTCTCTCTCTCTCTCTCTCTCTCTCTCTCTTTTCTGGCACCATAATTGTTTTTGCAGCTTATGGTACAATAAATCTCCCTCTATGCTCCTCCTCCTCCTCCTCCTTCTCCTCCTCCTCCTCCTCGTCCTCCATATATCTTGGCCTTCCTTCTTTCTCCCTTTGCTACACACTCTCTCCTTCTTTCTTCCTCTCCTCTCTCTCCTCTCTCCTCTCTCCTCACACCTGTCTCGCCCCCTCACCTAGCGCAGAAACTCCCCTACCTGTGCTATTTTTTCCTGTCGGGCGCGCCTCCCCCCCGCCTCGCTGCCTACCTGTCAGTGTGTCCTCGTTAGGGAGGCAGGTGTGAGCTGACTCGCTGCCAAAAATACTCTCCTTGCTGATACCTTTCCGAGGGTGTAAGGTTTATTTGTCCTTGGGAATAATACAAATGTTAATACTAATTGATTAATGGTTCGCTATTCTTTACTATTTTGTTCTATTTTATCCTATCCTATTCTAGATTATTATGTGATGTCCTGTGTTTATTGATATGTGAAAATAATACTAATACTAATACTAATGATTGTTGTTGTGGTTGTTGTTGTTATTATTATTATAGTTGTTGTTGTTGTTATTATCATTATTATTATTGTTATTATAAATATTGTTGTTGTTGTTGTTGTTGTTGTTTTTCAAAAAGTCATAATTTATATCTGAAACTTAGTAAGAACAAGGAGAGTTTGAAGAAAGTTCGGATGAGAGAAAGAGAGAGAGAAAGAGAGAGAGAGAGAGATAGATAGATATAGAGAGAGAGAGTATTTCCTATTTTATTGTGTGTCTGTCTGTGTGTGTGTGTGTGTGTGTGTGTGTGTGTGTGTGTGTGTGTGTGTGTGTGTGTGTGTGAGGGACAGTGCAGGTGAGAGCAAGAAGTAAACAAGTGCCACTCAGACCGAGAGCCGCACCTGTGTTTGTTTGGTTCTGTGGCTGAGTGCCCCCTACCCCCCCTTACCCTCCCTTACACCCCCTTACCCCCCCTTAGAACCCCTACTCCTCTCTCTTCCCCTCGAACCCTCCTCTTCCTCCTCCTCCTCCTCCTCTTCCATCCTTCATCCCCTTACACTCTCTATCCTTCATCTATCATCTCCCCTCTCCTCCCCCCTCCTCCCCCCTCCTCCCCTCCCCTCATCCTTCACCTTTCATCCCTCTTCGTCCTCCCTTATCCTTCATTTTCTTTCCTTCCTTCCCTTCTTTCTCTTCTCTATATTCCCTTTCCTTCATTTGTTTTATTATTTGTCTTTCATTCATTTTTATTCTCTTAGTTTTTGTTTTTGTTTTTGATTCGTATTCTTTCTTAGTTCCATTTGTGCTCTTCTTTCATTCTCTTCCTCCTCCTCTTCTTCTTCTTCTTCTTCTTCTTCTTCCTCCTCCTCCTCCTCCTCCTCCTCCTCCTCCTCCTCCTCCTCCTCCTCCTCCTCCTCCAAGTTACCCTCGCTAGCTCAGGTGCATCAATATACATCCTCACCACCTGTTTTGTTAATAGTGGTTGCTCTCTCTCTCTCTCTCTCTCTCTCTCTCTCTCTCTCTCTCTCTCTCTCTCTCTCTCTCTCTCTCTCTCTCTCTCTCTCTCTCTCTCTCTCTCTCTCTGTCTGACCTTTCCCGTTTTATCGTTATCAACACAGACATACGCCTAAACACACACACACACACACACACACACACACACACACACACACACACACACACACACACACACACACACACACACACACACACAAACACACACACATACACACACACACACACACACACACACACACACACACACAGGGCGGTGACCTCTTACAATCTCTAGGAAAACATGTTAAAACACGCGTATTAATAGATAAGTGATGATAAAATCTTGTTTCTACAGCCGTACAGAAGGAAATGGCGTGTGTGTGTGTGTGTGTGTGTGTGTGTGTGTGTGTGTGTGTGTGTGTGTGTGTGTGTGTGTGTGTGTGTGTGTGTGTGTGTGTGTGTTGCCCCTTCCTCCGTAGGACCTGCGTTGTGTTGATGCAGCTGCATGACCAAGGGGCTTCTAGGTGGAGGAGGGAAGGAGGGGAGGAAAGGGGAGGGAAGAGGGGAGGAAAGGGGGGTGTGGGTGTAGTGGCCCTTATATTTCGGCACTGTCTCGTCTCTTCCGGACCTTCTGTTCCATTTACCTCTCTCTCTCTCTCTCTCTCTCTCTCTCTCTCTCTCTCTCTCTCTCTCTCTCTCTCTCTCTCTCTCTCTCTCTCTCTCTCTCTTTACTTCCGTTCCTCCTTCTTCCGCTTAGAGTTTCCTCTTTTAGCTATTTCCTCTCTTCCTCCTTCTCTCCTTCTCTCCCTCCTTCCACTTCTGATGGAATTGAACTTTTGGTTTCCGACTTTCTGCCATTTCCTGTTCTTATCCTTGCTTCTCTCTCTCTCTCTCTCTCTCTCTCTCTCTCTCTCTCTCTCTCTCTCTCTCTCTCTCTCTCTCTCTCTCTCTCTCTCTCTCTCTCTCTCTGTCTTGTCTAACAGAATAAGGGCTGTGAAAGCAGAGAGAAAGAGAGAGAGAGAGAGAGAGAGAGAGAGAGAGAGAGAGAGAGAGAGAGAGAGAGAGAGAGAGAGAGAGAGAGAGAGACAGTCAGTACTCTTAAAAGCCACTGTTTAAAGAGAGAAACACTGAACATAAGACAACTACGCAGTACATTTCCCCCTCCTTCCCTCTCCACCCCCTCCCCCCTCAGCACACGATACCCGCGTCCAGCTTTGGTATCGCAGGTCCATTAAGTCCTCGCCAAATGAGAGGCTGCTCCTTGAAGGGTGTAGTGATGCCTGCCTCTGTCACCCTTGCGTAACACACTGGAGGATCTTTTGTTTACATATCACACACTCTTACCGCCAAGAATTATGGGTTCATGTGCAAATACTCGACTTCATTAATAACATCAATTCAAAGTCAATTTCAAGGATACTATTAATATTTTCAGTTTTTCTTTATATACATACAGTTAATAGACACACTCTTACCTCCAAGAATTATGGATTTATGTGCAAATATTCGACTGTATTAATATTTTTTTGAATAAGATCAATATGAAGTCGAGGATTCTCTATTTCTTTCAGTTTTTTTCTTCGTCATATATTCAGGTAAAGGAGGTTGGCTAAGACGTAGGAGAGTCTAAAACGGGTGGTATTAGGTTAGGTTAGGTTAGGTTAGGTTAGGTTAGGTTAGGTTAGGTTAGGTTAGGTTAGGTTAGGTTAGGTTAGGTTAGGTTAGGTTAGGTTAGTTTAGGTTAGGTTAGGTTAGGTTAGGTTAGGTTAGTTTAGGTTAGGTTAGGTTAGGTTAGGTTAGGTTAGGTTAGGTTAGGTTAGGTTAGTTTAGGTTAGGTTAGGTTAGGTTAGTTTAGGTTAGGTTAGGTTAGGTTAGGTTAGGTTAGGCTAGGTTAGGTTAGTTTAGGTTAGGTTAGGTTAGGTTAGGCTAGGTTAGGTTAGTTTAGGTTAGGTTAGGTTAGGTTAGGTTAGTTTAGGTTAGGTTAGGTTAGGTTAGGTTAGTTTAGGTTAGGTTAGGTTAGGTTAGGTTAGGTTAGGTTAGGTTAGGTTAGGTTAGGTTAGGTTAGGTTAGGTTAGGTTAGGTTAAATTTAGTCATGGATGTGTGTTGATACTCCTCTTTTTAAATCATTGAATATAAAGACTTTCAGATTCATAGCTTATAACAAGATTCGATCCTTTGTCCTGCATGCTAGTGAGAGACATAGAGGATTCGATTCGATATATATTCAAACTTACAATGTCAGTCATGTGTTGTAATGAACTCTGCTTGCTAGGAAAACACTGCGTCACTTTCTGTTCTCACCTGTCCTTACCTGCTACCGTGTGGAGTGTAGTCATGAGAACTAATGAGGTTTTCAGGTGAAGGGCAAAATACCTTGAACTAAGTATACGTTGTTGTGTTGTATGATTGTTGAAGTGAGTTGTCTAGTTTTTCATCATCCTCTCTCTCTCTCTCTCTCTCTCTCTCTCTCTCTCTCTCTCTCTCTCTCTCTCTCTCTCTCTCTCTCTCTCTCTCTCTCTCTCTCTCTCTCTCTCTCTCTGATGCTAATGACGAGAGTGGGTGTGTTGTGGGTGGTGGGATAATAGTGGGGGTGGTAGTGGTGGTGGTGGTGGTGGTAGTGGTGGTGGGTGGTGGTGGTAGTGGTGGTGGTGGTGGTCATCTGGTAGACTTTTTATGGTCGTATCCTTGTTTGTGTTGTGGCAGAGACTAAAACTCTCTCTCTCTCTCTCTCTCTCTCTCTCTCTCTCTCTCTCTCTCTCTCTCTCTCTCTCTCTCTCTCTCTCTCTCTCTCTCTCTCTCTCTCTCTCTCTCTCTCTCTCTCTCTCTCTCTTTTCTCTGTATTCACCTTAATTAAAATATCACACCTGCCTTTCACCTCAACACATTAATAGGAACAAGATGAACGTAATATCCTCTAAGTCTCCCAAGAAAAAGTTCGCAAATAAGGTGTTCGCTTCTTGGTAGGAGATTAAGACCCTCCCTACTATTCCCTAAACTACACTCCCTACCCCTCCTCCTTTTCCCTCCCTGTCTCCCTTTTATAGATGGGCAAGGGTGGGGGACTGAGTGTGTTGGAATATCTCAAGTGAGGATGATGTGTGTGTGTGTGTGTGTGTGGTGAAGGAAGTGGTATTATCATTATTATTATATCTATTAGGTTATCATCATTATTATTATTACTATTATTATCATTACTACTACTACTACTACTACTATTATTATTCTACTACTGCTACTACTACTACCATCACTATTACTATTTCTACGAATGTGAGAAAGGAGGAGGTGAAGGAGAAAAAGATGATAATTCTTACCACCCTATCACTTCAACACAGCCCCGGACATTCCAGCATTGGGTTGGGCGGGGGAGTCAGAGTGTGAGGGGAGAAGCAGAGGGAGTGAGGGGAGCAGGGAGGATGAAGTGGGTAGAATAGGAGATGGAGGAGGGTGAGGCGGAGTATTAAAAGTTGTGGAGAAGAGATGAAGGTGAGAAGGACGATGAGAAGAGAAGGAGGAGATAGAGGAAGCAGCAAGGGTAGAGAATTCACATCTAGCTTGGTCACTGCATCCATACACGTGTTCTCTGCTTCAGGCGACGAATTTCTCAGAACATCCACGCCTCTCTCTCTCTCTCTCTCTCTCTCTCTCTCTCTCTCTCTCTCTCTCTCTCTCTCTCTCTCTCTCTCTCTCTCTCTCTCTCTCTCTCTCTCTCTCTCTCTCTCTCTCTCTCTCTCTCTCTCTCTCTCTCTCTCTCCTCTCTCTCTCTCTCTCTCTCTCTCTCTCTCTCTCTCTCTCTCTCTCTCTCTCTCTCTCTCTCTCTCTCTCTCTCTCTCTCTCTCTCTCTCTCTCTGTGAGGCTATAATTCAATGACACAAGATTAAAGCCAGTCACCCTCTCCTGTCATCTGCTTCGTAATCTTAGCATCAACCAACCAACTGTTACACTTTTCCAGCTCATCAAATCATGTCAAGCAATTAATTCAACTGTACTGCATTGTAAGGTTATATATATTATGTATATTTAAGTCTCCCTCTACAGATGCTAATTTTCTTTCTTCTACCTTCGTTTTCCTTCTAATGGTTGGGGGTAACTCGTGCCCAGCAAGGTGTGTCTAAGGCTGGCAATGTTTTTTTTTTTTTTTTAAGGGTAGGAAAGGGAAGGCAATGGTTATTTAGATACGGAAATATATATCATTACGATATTATTTTACATCCCAGTCGATATCTCCTTACCTTTATAATGCATTGCAAATTCAATCTCAGATACTTGTTCAGATTACCTCAAACAGTTATGCCGCTGAATTTTTTTTTTAAATATGAATTTTTTTTTGTTAGGTTACGTTAGGTTTATAGTTAGGTTTGGTTAGGTTTAGTTACGATTAGTTAGGTTTGGTTGGGTTAATTTTGGTTAGGCTTATTCAATTGTAGCTCCGGGAAGGTTATGCTAACAAAACAATTTGTATTCGGTAATTTTTTACATCTTCACCAGAATAGCATGTGCTACGAAAAAGAAATGGCGTCTGCACCTCACAAACCCCCCCTACTTTTAGTCATAGAAAACATTTGATAGGATAGCTTCTAAATTAACATAACATAACATAACAACCTAACTAAACCTAACCAAACCTAACTAAACGTAACGAAACCTAATCAAACCTAACTAAACCTTAAACAAACCTAAAAAAAATCTTTTTAAAAAATCGTATTTTTTTCTGTAATTCAGCGGCATATGTTTGACGTGATCTGAACATGTATCTGAGGTTGAATTTGCAGTGCATTATAAAGGTAAGGAGATATCTTACGAATCTTTACCGATAATTTCTTGCAAACTTGTATTCATACAAAATTTTACTTACAATCTGTCATTAAAAACTAGTTTGTAATTTCTCCGTCGCCAAGCACGGGTAGCCTGTAGCGCATTGGTAGCGCGCTCGGTTCACAACCGAGAGGTTCCGGGTTCAATTCCCGGGCAGGACGAGACAATTGGGCGGTCTCCTTACTCCCGAGCCTAAGCCTACCCAGCTCATGGGTACCAGGTGTTAGTCGGGGTTTGTGGCCCGTTTCCTGGGGATGGTGTTCCTGCCATGTCTGTGGTTCCCACAGACATGATGTCTCGGCTGAAAGAGCCACGTTGTTCCAGATGGGAACTTTGCCCCCTTGATGAAGGGTGTGCGGTGATTTGTCCGTTGATGGACGTATGTATATGCCTGTGAGCATTTGAAGCCCGCCTGTGTGCGGAGTAAGTTGTCTGCAGCGTTGCAGTTGGGCGCCCGGTGAGCGCGGATAGGTGAAGGCCACCTCAGTGACATGTACGCGTGTACGCACTTAAGGAACACCATTTTGGTGGTATTCCTTATTATTTATTTATATATATATATATATATATATATATATATATATATATATATATGTATATGTATATATATATATATATATATATATATATATATATATATATATATATATATATATATATATATATATATATATATATATATGTGTGTGTGTGACCCAAACGTCCACTTACATTCCATGTTGCGTTCTTTTTTTTCATATTTCAACTGTGAGATTTGTTATGCTACTTCTCCTTTTACAGATGTCATCCTTCAAAGCCATCAATAATATTTTCACCTTTTTTTGTATCAATGCTATTGTCCTTTGGCGGGATTCGAACTCTGGCGGAAGATCTTGGAAACTAGAATGCCAGCTATCAATTTTAGTTAATTTTGCACCAGGAACCATTTCCCAGAGTAATCGACAAGTAAACCATATTTTTTTCCCCCAATGGAACACCAGTTACTTGCTCTGTAATCATTCTTTACTTGATTTGATGGTAAAAGTTTACATCTTCACCATAATGGCGTCTGTTTACGAAATAAGATAGCGTCTGCACCTCGTCCAACTCCCTACTTTTGGTCATAGAGAGCATTTGAAAGGTTCCATATTAATATAACCTAACATAACCTAACCAAACCAAACCTTACCCTACTTTGACAAATAACAGAACCTTGTTCAAACCAAACTAAACTTTACTTTTCGAGGAAAAGGTCTCACATAAGCATTAAATATCTCACAAACTAAGAATTTTCGACGGAAATGTAATTGTAAAAAACCTTCTCAAAATGCATCAGGTAATGCAAAAATATAACCCTGAATTCTCTAGAGCCTTCTGGTGAAGATGTAAAATAATACTGATTTGATAATCTGATTCAAGAATTTCACCCATTTCTCTAATAGTAAAATGTCTAACATATATACTTAACATAACAGTCATTCGTTGTTTTACGGATCACCTCAAACGACTTTATCGGTCATATATTTTCCATTATATTTTATACAAGTCGAAAAAAGATAATTGTAGGAATAAGAATAGCATGGTCGTTCTATCTACAATGTGAAGTAAGATACACGACTTGATTGTTCATATGTAATTGATTTTCATAAATAGAAACGAATATTACGGCAATAAAGATGCCTTGAAGAATAGTATTAAATCATGGAAATCTATACTCTCGTCTATGAGCTTCAAAAATTTTGTAGTAGTAGTCAAGGACAAGAAGTGGCTTTGGGTCAATACAAGACTGCAGAATATTTATTAAAGCTTCCCCTCTTGTTTTATTTTCTATGATTACAACCATAGAAAGATATTTTTAGGGGTAAACAAATTTATTTTTTCATTTTGTATGTGACTTAATAGACCAAATAGTGGACTACAGTGCCCATTAGTCATAGGGTGTTGATTATCCACCAGTGGTGCTCTTATCTTATAATTGTTTTTACCTTATATTTTTACAATACTATTTCATCATATATTTTTTTTAAAACTGAATGATTTTAGCACACAAGGTTTTTACCACAAATAGATTTTACTGGTCTAATGGCCTGTTTGGTATTTTCTTGCATCTTTCTTTGATAATTTGTTAGTGTGTGTGTGTGTGTGTGTGTGTGTGTGTGTGTGTGTGTGTGTGTGCTAATAACAATATTAATAATAGTATTGATTAAACATCTTTATAATTAATTTTTCAATGAACAATTTCAATGTGTTGACCTAAGAAAGACATGAATGTTAATACAAGCTCGTAGAATATTACTTTGCTTGGTAGAGTATTGATAAGTATCCTCACAAACATTTTCTTTTATTTTAACAATTATGAAAATTAAATAATTTAGGGTAAACATAAGTATTATTTTCGTGTTCCCTAGTTAGGAAAGATTGTTTTTTTTATCAATGGAGGCACCAAGAGGGGGTGGGGGGGGGCGGTTAAAGATGCTTGAATGGTCTCCATTCCATGATCTCGGACGCTCCCCAACAAGTTAGAAGGTATCCCACAATTCTACCCAGGGATGTATCCCCAAGGCCCTCATAAAAAAGGGGCAGTTTAGAATCATAAATAGTTAGACATAAGCATGCAATGAACATAGGACCCCCACAGCTCTTGATTCGGCCCCGCGACAGCCTGACCATGCAGCTAGTTGTAGTGGGTTACATGGTACAGTAGCAGAGAAGACCCCTGATCAAACATACATTTCCCATACCTATGTATTTCCCTTTTGATTTTTGTTCTATCCAGCTGTGAGTTGGTGGCTAGCCCTGTTATCACGCCCACGAGTGACCTGGTGATGACGCGCCGCATCACAGTCAAAGGGATGTTTGTAATGAAAATCAGAGTTCATCAAGTTATTTAGTGGCCTGTGGCGGTGAGCGGCGAACCTCATTCACAGTGGTGGGATGTGCCATGTACCGCCACCCACACACAAACACCAGTTATATGCCCCCGACACCCTTATATACGCTAACAGGGGTATTGCTGCTGTTTTAAACGTCTTAAGGGCATCTCATGGGTGTTTGGCGTGCCTTGCCCTTGTCTCTCACGGGTCTGTCAAATTGGTTAGTTAGAACCTGCACGAAGATGCACCAGTGGCTCCTCTGTGCCGCGCTGCCAAACGTACGAGGCTGGGTCCGAAACATCTCGTGCAACATGACCCTAACCTACACACTGGAGGCCTGACGTATTTATCTGTTCCATGCCACTAGAAATGAATATATAAATTATTTCCTAAATTGTAAGAATTTAATCATCCACTGCAGTAGTGATACTTTTAACGGACGACTATAATCCATAGGTTCAACAAAGAGCATTATAATATGGAGCTGAGTGCAGCAACAACTCTCTAAGCATCTTCAATGAATTTTACATTTGAACAATGATGGATAATAGTCATTCATAAGAATTAATGGATATAGTCTGGTGAATGGCTATTTCAAGAAGCATAATGGCCAAGGGAAGGTTCTTTCCAGCGAGAACTGGCACCACTGCGGTCTTGGGGTATGGGCGGGGAAAAACAGCTGAGCGGGGCCAGTGTTGGTGTGTGGTGAGGTGGAGGTAGTGCGCGCGTCCACCCTCCCGGCGCCGCATCACTGGTCCTTTGTTGACGGGATGCATTATTAAGGAATACCTCACTCCCAGCCAGTCACACGTGGGACAACGCACCTGCACGCCCCTCCAGGTGAGCTCACCACGCACTCACTGCACCTTCAGCAGCCCCGAAGGCATGGCTTTAAAAGAGTCGAGGCCGCTGACCGTTCCCAAGGATAATAAAATTTGATGGTGGAGTGGGAGGCGTGGAGATGGAGGAGGTGGATGGAGGTGGTATCGTGTGGAGGGTCAGTGCCATGGCTCACTCAACAGACGGTGGAGGAAGGGGAGGCGGCGGTGGAGATGTAGTGTTGCAACCCAACCACCCAGCGGAGGAGGTGGTGTGTGGGAAGGGGTGGAGCGTTGGCAAGGGAATGATGGATCAGTGCAGTGCCCACCACCCACCACACACTCAGGAGGAGGAGGAGGAGGAGGAGACAGGATAATGTTGGTGACAAGTGATGGTGGTTGGATGTGGTGGTGGTGGTGGTGGCTGCGGCTCAGCTGGTCCTTGCCTGACTCTATATAATCAATAGGACACTTGGACAGTCAAGCAGCCGCCTCCAGCAGGGGTGGAATGCTGAGGGCAGCGCCAAGGGGAATGGGCTACACAGGGACAGGGGTGCTTCTTAGTATCAGGGTTCGTGTTGTATTTAGTTCAGGTGGAGGCATAGTCTCTCTAATTCATTGTAAGGTTGGTTTTTGCCTCACTTCGTATTTTCTAGCTGTGGTTCAAGATGTATAACTTTATTTACTTTGAAATACTCGGTAGGGGAAGGCAGGGTTGGGTAGGTGGTGGCTGCCAGCCGGGGAACCAATACCAGCCACATGGAGGGAGGAGAGTGGGCTGGGAACTGTGGGTTTGTTGGGGAAGAAAATCACACTATGGGTTCCTGCACGGGAATGAGAGTCTGACGTACAGGATACTTATGATAGATATTTCGAGGATAGGAAAACACCTTGGTGTAGCCACAAGGGAACAATGAAGACTGCACGGCCGCTTGTATTTGTGCTGGAACTAGTTGTTGTGGTAGTGAGAAAATGTTATAGGGTTCCCAGAGCATTTAAGTGTGTACTATGCTAACTGTGTATGTGTGGTGTGGTATGTGAGGCAGAGTTGTGTGTGTACCTTTGTGTTGTAGCTTCATTACACTCGCGTGCAAGCAAGCCACAACACACACACACACACACACACACACACACACACACACACACACAAGGCATGATAACTAGACCGGGGACTGGGTGTATACTAGTGCATCCATTACCTGTACGAAGGTATACTTGGAAGTACCTGGAATGTGATGTGTGAATCATGCTAAGAACTTGGTGGACTACAATAGGAACTCATTAAGTGATTACATGCAAGTCATCAGGGAAAGTGGGTCTTGCTGCGTTAATCTGAAGTGGAAGGACCCTTTACTGGAAGAGGCTATACAAACAACACAACACCATACATCGACTACACTAACAAACACACACCGTCTTGTCTTAGTATCCTTAACCACGTCTTCATAAACAGTGTACTTACTTCCCAGATCACAGTTATCAGGGACTCCAACTAGGGTACACATGATCAGCAGGGGACAGTTAAGCCACTCCACCACCACCGTTGCGGAACATACCAGGGAACTCGAGGCATGTTAGAATATCAGATAGACGTTGAATAGGAGAGAGTAGTTGGAGACCTGCAGGCATACTAAGGTGCAGGACAACGATGGCTAGACACGCGAAGGCTGTATTGAAGAGGCTCGGAGTGTGCTAGTGTTCAGGGGAGTTGACAGGCGTGTGTGTGTGCCATTGACTAGCTGACAGCATGAATCTATTTTTGTACCCTGTGTCAAGGATTTTTGGAAGTGATAGAGACGTGTGTGAGATGATTATGGAGAAAGAGAGAGAGAGAGAGAGAGAGAGAGAGAGAGAGAGAGAGAGAGAGAGAGAGAGAGAGAGAGAAACAAAAAATACCGTTGGTGACATTTTTTTTTTTTGTACACACATGAGCGTGTTTAGCGTCGCTTCGTCACCACTGGGAACGTTTGTGTGTGTGTGTGTGTGTGTGTGTGTGTGTGTGTGTGTGTGAGTACAGATGTTCACGGATGCATGACGTCAACAAAGGCAATCAATCAATCGCTATATTTATTTTTTATTGTTACATCAATTATTATTTTCTTACCCTCCTGAAGCTGGTTTCGTGAGGGGGGGCGGAGGGGAAGGGGAGGGGGGGGGCAGAAAATTTCCTTCCTAACTTGGTATACTATTATAGTGTTGTGTTTGTAAGGTCACTGGTTAAACACGTCTTATAACTAACTTGTTTGACAGGTAGGTAGCACAGGTTAAGTAATTACAC
>JAPQNM010000023.1:5021953-5036953 GCA_029783475.1 Metacarcinus magister
AGGACAAAGGAACACATGCTAAGGGGAACGTGGTGGTGTGTGGTAGTGTGTTTGTTTTAAGTTGTGTTAGTGTTTGATTAGGTGGAGGAGGAGGAGGAGGAGGAGGACAAGAAGGTGAAGAGGAGGTCTGTCTGTGGATGTGTTTGAACTTGTGTGTGCGTGTGTGTGTGTGTGTGTGTGTTGTTGTTGATAAATTATAATGTATTGAAATGCATTGAAACTACTTTTTTTTTCTTATCTTTTGTTGAAATCGAATTGCTTGATGTGAATTTTTATTATTATTATTATTATTTATTTTTTTTTTTTTTCTCTCTCTCCTTTGTCAACAGATAGCGTTAAAATTCGTGTGTGTTTGTTTGTTTATTTGTTTTGTTGATTCGGTTTGTTGTGCTTTATTTATTTATTTATTTATTTATTTATTTATTTATTTATTTTTTTTGTCTCAGTATTTTCGTTTCATCCATTTTTTGTATTATTTTTATTATTTTTCTTTTGTTTGTCATCACTTTTTTTTTTACATTGATTCTCTTTCTATTGTTTTCTTTTTTGATTCATTTTTATTTGATGTCCATTTTTATTTTTGACTTTCTTTATAATTATTCTCTTATTTACTTTCATATGTTTTGTTTTCTATGTGTGTGTGTGTGTGTGTGTGTGTGTGTGTGTGTGTGTGTGTGTGTGTGTGTGTGTGTGTGTGTGTGTGCCTTTCTTTGTGCTAGTCGTGTGTATCTTGAGTTTTCTTTTGTTTTGAGTCTGTCAGGGTCCGTGGAGGCGGCTCAAAGGAACGCAACACAACACAACGGATAGACAGGACAATAATAGACAAGGATAGACAGGGATAGACAAGGATAGACAGGGATAGACAGGCTCAGGATAGACAAGGATAGACAGGGATAGACAGGCTCAGGATAGACAAGGATAGACAGGGATAGACAGGCTCAGGATAGACAAGGATAGACAGGGATAGACAGGCTCAGGATAGACAAGGATAGACAGGGATAGACAGGCTCAGGACAGACAAGGATAGACAGGGATAGACAGGCTCAGGATAGACAAGGATAGACAGGGATAGACAGATACACTTGCTGATAGATACGTGGCCTTGAAGAGATATTAATTAACAGACTGATGGTTAGATAGATAGACTGAAGGATAGATAGATAAAAGGATTGATAGATAAAAGGATAGACTGAAGTTAATACAGAGAGAGAGAGAGAGAGAGAGAGAGGCACCACTACCACCAACTACACCATCACCACCACCACCACCATGAGGAGGTGATGTCACGGTGTGGTCTCCTATGGCACGTTCGTCTTTAGTGGATGTTGTCTCGCCCCTTCCAACAGTGGTGGTGGTGGTGGTGGTGGTGGTAGTTTGTTTTTTTTTTTCTTTATATAACTTTTTTTTCGTTTTTTTTTTTATTATTATTATTATTATTGGGGAGTTTTTTTTTATTTTTTTTTATTTTTGTGTTATTACGATTTTTTTTTGTAGTTTTGTTTTGGTGATCAGATCGAATTATTTTAGTGGTGGTGGTGGTGGTTGTGTTAGGAGACAGGAAACACACACACACACACACACTCACTCTCTCTCTCTCTCTCTCTCTCCTCTCTCTCTCTCTCTCTCCTCTCTCTCTCTCTCTCTCTCTCTCTCTCTCTCTCTCTCTCTCTCTCTCTCTCTCTCTGTCCTAACACACCTGCGCCAGCTGTCCGCCCACCTGTCCACCACCTGGCACTCAGTCCCTGTCTACCCCTGACCAGGCACACCCCCCCCTCCTCCTCCTCCTCCTCCTCCTCCTCCTCCTCCTCCTCCTCCTCCTCCTGCTTTATCTTCACATCTTCTTTATCATCATCGTCTTGCATGTAATTTCCTTCCTCCTTTGCACTCCCCTTCCTTCCTACCCTGAAATATTCTCCCCTTCCCTCTTCCTCCTCCCCTTCCCTCTTTCTCCTCCCTTTCCCTCCTTCCTCCTTCTTTCCTTCCTCTTCTCCCCTTCCCCCTTTCTCCCTTCATCACCTTTCCCTTTCCCCTTCTCCCTTCTCCCCACTCCCCTTCCTCCTCCCCTTTCCCCCTTCCTCCCCTTATTCCTCCCCTTTCCCCTTAATCAGACACGTGGATAGAGAGGTGAATGACTAACTCTGTCACGCTAACTTCCTCTTTCTCTCTCTTCTTCTCTCTCTCCCCCCCCCCCCCCCCCCCCCCCCCCCCCCCCCCCCCCCCCCCCCCCCCCCCCCCCCCCCCCCCCCCCCCCCCCCCCCCCCCCCCCCCCCCCCCTCTTCCCCTCTCTTCTCCTCTCTCCTTCCTCTTCTTCCTCTCTTTCTCTCCCCTTCTCTCTTTCCTCTCTCTCTCTTTCTCTCTCTTCTCTCTCTTTCTCATCTCCTCTTCTCTCTCTTCTCCTCTTTCTTCTCTCTCTCTCCTCTCCCTCTCTCTCTCTCTTCCCCTCCTCTCTCTCTCTCTCCCCCTCCTCCTTCTTCTCCTCTCTCTCTCTCTTCTTCTCTCCCTCCTCCTCTTCCCTCTCTCTCTCTCTCCTCTCTCTCTTCTTTCTCCCTCTCTCTCTCTTCTCTCTTCCCTCTCTCCTCTTCTCCTCTCTCCCTCTCTCTCTCTCTTTCCTCCTTTTCCTTCCCTCTCTTTCTCTCTTCTCCCTCTTTTCCTTCTCCCCTTCCCTCTTCTCTCTTCTTCTCTCTTTTCTCTCTCCTCTCATCTTCCTCTCTCTCTTCTCCTCGCTCTCATTTCTCTCCCTCTCTCTCTCTCTCTCTCTTCTTCGTCCTCGCTCTCTCTCATCCGGTAACTTCCTCTCTCTCTCTCTCTTCTCTCTCGTCTCTTCTCTACTTCTCTCGCTCTCTTCCTCTTCCATTCTCTCCTCGCTCTCCTCTCTCTTCTCTGCTCATCGTACTGTCTGCCTCTCTGTTTCATCTCTCTTCTCTCTCTCTCCTCTTCTCTCTGCTCCCTCTCTCTTCTCTCTCTCTCTCTCTTCTCTCTCTTACTCTCTCTCTACTCATCTCCTCTCGCTCTTCCTCTCCTCTCTTCATCTCTCTCGTACTCTCTCTCTTCTCTTCTCTCTTGCCTCTAACTCTCTCCTTCTCTCCTCTCTCTCCTTCTCCTCTCTCTCTTCTTCTCTCTCGCCTCTCCTCTCTATCTCTCCTCTGTCCTCTCTCTCTCGGCTCGTCTCTCTCTCTTCTCTTCTCTCTACTTCCTCTCTCTCCTCTTCTCTCTCTCTTATTTGACTCTCTTCTCCTATCTCTTCTTCCTCATCTCTCTCTCTGCTTCGCTCCTCTCTCGCTTCTCTCTATCTTGTCTCTATTCGCTTCGTCTCTCTAACTTGCCTCTCTCTCTCTCTCCTCTCGTCGTCCTCTATCATTCCTCTCTCTTCTTCTCTCTTCTTCTCCTCTCTGGTCGTCCTCTCTCGTCCCTACTCTACTCCTCTTTCTCTCTCTCTCTCTCTCTCTCTCTCTCTTCTTCTCACTCCTCTCTCTCTCTACTCTCCTCTCTCTTCGTCTCTGCATCTCCTCTTAACCTTCCTCTTCTCTCTTCTCTCTGCTCTCTCTCCTAACTCCTCTCTACTCTCTCTCCTCATCTCTCTCTCTCGCTCATGTTCTGCTCGCTCTCTCACTCTTGCTTCTCTCTACTCTCATCTCCTCTCGATCTTCTCTAGACCTCCATCTTCTCTCTCTGTCTCGGACTCTTGCTCTCTCCTCTACTCTCGCACGCTCTTTACTCTCTCGTCTCTCTCTATATTCCTCTCGTTTCTTTGTGTGTTGTTTTGTTTGCCTCTTCTTCCTCTCTGTCTGCCTCTCTCTCTCCTCCGTCTCTCTCTCTCTCTGTTACTCTCTCTCATGTCTCTCACTCTCTTCCTCTCGTCTCTTCTCTTCCTCGCTACTTCTATCTCTTTCTTCTCACTTCCTCTCTCTCTCGCTTCTCTCTCTCTCGGTCTTCGCTCTCCTCTCTCTCTCATTTCCTCCTCCTCTCTCTTCTCCTCTTCTCTGCTCTCTCTTCTCTTCTTGTTGTCTCACTCTCTCTCACATCTTCTCTTCTTTAACTTCTCTCTCTCATCTCTCTCTCCTCCTTCTCTGCGCTCTCCTCTCTCTATCTGTCTCTCAGTTCTTCTCTCCTCTCCCTCTCATCTCTTCCTCTCTCTCTTCTTCCTCGCTCTCTCATCTCTTCTCCTCTCCCTCTCTCTCTTTCTCTCTTCTCTCTCGCTCTCTTTTCTCTTCTTCCGGTAACTTCTCCTTCTCTCTCCCTCTTTGCCTCTCCTCTCTTCTTCGTCTCTACTTTCTCTACTTCTCTCTTCTTGCTCTCTCTTCCTCTCCCTCTCATTCTCTCCTCGCTCTTCTCTCTCTCTCTCCTCTTCTCTGCTCTAACTGCCTCTCTGTTTCTTATCTGTCTCTTGCTCTCTCTACTCCTCTCTCTCTTCTTCTCCTCTCTCTCTTCTCCTCTCTCTTTCTTCTCTCTTCTCTACTCTCTGTTCTCTCTCTACTCTTCCTACTCTCTCTCTCTCGCGTCTTCTCCTCTCTCATTCTGTCTCTTTGTCTCCTCTCTCTCTCCTCTCTCTTCTACTCTATCGCTCTCTCTCGCTCTTCTCTCCACTCCTCCTCTCTCCTTCTCCTCTCTCTCTTACTTCTCTCTCTCTCTTCTCTCTATCTCCTCTTGTCCTCTCTCTGCTCGCTCGTCTTCTCTCTTCTCTTCTCTCTACTTCCTCTCTTCTCTCTCTTCTCCCTCTCTATTTCTCTCTTCTCCTCTCTCTGTCTTTCTCATCTCTCTCTTCGCTTCTCTGACTCTCTCTCTTCCTCTTCTATCTTGTCTCTCTTCTCTTCGTCTCCCATCTAACTTGCCTCTCTCTCTCTTCTCTCGCCACACTCTTCTCTGTCCTCTCTCCTCTCTCTTCTCTTCTCTCTTCTTCTAAACTTCTCTCTCGTCCTCTCTCTCGTGCTCCTCTCTCTTCCTCTTCTCTCTCTTTCTCTTCTCTCCTTCTCTCCTCTCCCTCTTCTCTCTCTTTTCTTCTCTCGTCTCTCCTTCTTCTCTTCTTCTCTCTCCATCTCTCTTCTCCTCTCTCTTCTCTCTCTCTCTCTTCTCTCTCTCATCCTCTCTCTCCTCTTCATTCTCCTCTCCTCTCCTTTCCCTTTCTCTCCTCTCCTCTCTCTCCTTCTTCTCCTTCCTCCTTTCTTCCTTCTCTTTCTTCTCTCCCCTCTTCTTCCTCCTCTCTTCTCTTCTCCTCTCTCCTCTCCTTCCTCTCTTCCTCTCTCTCCCTCTCTCTTCTCTCTCTTTTCTCTCTTCCTCTCTCCCTCTCTTCTTTCCTCTTTCCTCTTCTCTCTCCTTCTCCTTCTCTCTCTCCTTTTCCTCTCCTCCTCCTCTTCTCTCTCTCTTTCTCTCCTCCTCCTCTCCTTCTCCTTCTCTCTCTCTCTCTCTCTCTCTCCCCTCCCCTTCCCTCCCTTTATCCTTCCCCTTCCCCTTCCTTCCTCCTTCCTCTCCTATTCTCCAGCCTCCCTTTCTCTCTCCTCTCCGTGGGTTAAAGCAGCTGGTTAAGTGGAGGGAAGGGATGCATTAATGTGTGTGTGTGTGTGTGTGTGTGTGTGTGTGTGTGTGTGTGTGTGTGTGTGTCTGTGTGTGTCTGTGTGTGCATTCTAGAAGTTAGTGATTCTTTCTCTATTTTTTTATCTCATCCTCTCCCTCCCTCTCTCCCTCCTTCTTTCCTTTCATTTTGCTCTCTCTCTCTCTCTCTCTCTCTCTCTCTCTCTCTCTCTCTCTCTCTCTCTCTCTCTCTCTCTCTCTCTCTCTCTCTCTCTCTCTCTCTCTCTGCCTACTGCTTCTCTTCCTCATTCTTTGGTTCTCTCCATACTCTCCCTCCTTTCTCTATTTTTCCCTCCAGCAGTAATCCCTCAAGTTAACTTTTTTTCTCTCCCTTTTCCCTCCCTCCTCTCCCTTCCCTCCCTCCTTTCCCTTTCTCTCCCTTCCTTCACATTACCCTTTATGTCTCCCCATCTTTTGACATTATCTCCCTCCCTCTCCCTCTCCCTCAATATATCTCCCTCTCTTCTTCAACCTTTTACCTCTCTCTCTCCCTCCTTTCCTCCAACCTTTACCTCCCTCCTTCCCTTCCTCTCTAACCTAACGTGAGGCAACGAAAATAACGAATTTATCGATCTATTTCGTCATGCCGTGGGAAGACATGGCTAGAGGAAGGGGAAGAGGAAGAGGGAAGGGGAAGGGGAAGGGGAGGGAAGGGGTGATGAAGGCGGAAGGAAGAGAAGATGAGGAAGAGGTTAAGAAGTGTTGGGGATGGATGGTTTGAAGGAAGGGGAAGGGGAGGGGAAGGGGAAGAGGAAGGGAAAGGAAGGGTCACGCTTGTTTACTTGGGATGATTGAAAACCCCACTATTTTTATTTTCTTCTTCTTCTTTCACCGTGACGAACAATTGACTACTGTATCGCTCTCTCTCTCTCTCTCTCTCTCTCTCTCTCTCTCTCTCTCTCTCTCTCTCTCTCTCTCTCTCTCTCTCTCTCTCTCTCTCTCTCTCTCTCTCTCTCTACACTATCATCATCTCACCATCTCCTTTCACCATCACCAGTTTCTCCTCCTCTTCCTCCTCCTCCTCCTCCTCCTCCTCCTCCTCCTCCTCCTCCTCCTCCTCCTCCTCCTCCTCCTGTGTTCCTCTTTCAACTCCTTCCTACTCTTCCTCCGGCAAAAACACCTTTCCTAAGCTATTTGAAAGGACTCTCTCTCTCTCTCTCTCTCTCTCTCTCTCTCTCTCTCTCTCTCTCTCTCTCTCTCTCTCTCTCTCTCTCTCTCTCTCTCTCTCTCTCTCTCCTCCTCCATTTCCCTCTTTCCTTCTCTGTTCGTGTAAAAAATGCGTATGTTTTCCAAAGAGAGAGAGAGAGAGAGAGAGAGAGAGAGAGAGAGAGAGAGAGAGAGAGAGAGAGAGAGAGAGAGAGAGAGGTATTCCTTCCTCCTCTGTCATTAAGTGTGTGAGCGTAAGTAGGATTCCGGTCCTTCACAGTCAAGAAAGTCCTTCATATCGTGGGAAGAGCTAGGTTCAGAATCCTTCACATCTCTTTACATCCTACCATGAACTCCCTTCCTTTAACCCCTGCCTGTCCCTTGACCCCTGAACCCCCCCCCCACACATCCCCTGCCACCCCCACACATCCCCTGCCACTATATTCTTACAGTCTAATGCTTTCCCTACCCTCCTCCTCTCTCTTTTCCCCTTCCATCCCCTACCTCCCCTGCCGAGCCTTCCATCAGCACTTCCCTCCCCCCTCCCCCCCTTCCTTCCCCTGCTTTTCCCTCTGGCAGATTCCTTTCTCTAGCTGCTGAAAACCTCAGCTTCCGGCCCAGTGATGAGAGAGAGAGAGAGAGAGAGAGAGAGAGAGAGAGAGAGAGAGAGAGAGAGAGAGAAGCGAGCGTACATAGAAACACACACACACACACACACACACACACACACACACACGCACACACACATAGTAACAACTTCCATATTCATATAGTTAATCATCAACAATAATTACAAGCAATTAACACACACATAAAAGACACACACACACACACACACACACACACACACACACACACACACACACACACACACACACACACACACACAGGTAATATAAACAATTAAGAACGTTAATCCCCTTATTAAGACATACATTTTTCACCTCTAAGGATTTCACACTCAGAGGCGAAGTCACTGACCTTCCCAGAGAGAGAGAGAGAGAGAGAGAGAGAGAGAGAGAGAGAGAGAGAGAGAGGGAGAGGGGAAGGTGTATCTGCTTCTTACCTGGCTGGCGGCGTTAATTGGGTCGTGGCAGGTGTTAACGGTGGCTTAATTTTAAGGTGTAATTATAGACCTCTTGATTACGGTGTATTATAACTTTTATTATTGTTGTTATGGTGGTGGTTTTGTTGTTTTTTTTTTTTCTTTCGTCATCGTGATTTTTTTGTTATTTTTGTTATCATTATTATTATCTTTATCTTGATGTGTTTTTATTTAGTCATTGTTATTGTTTGTTTTCTTTATCTTTGCCTTCATCTTCATCCTTATCTTCTTATTCATATTCTTTTTCTTCTACTACTACTACTACTACTACTAATAATAATAATAATAATAATAACAATAACAATAACAATAATAATAACACTACTACTGCTACTTCTTCTAATAATAATCATCATCACCACCATCACCACCATCATCACCATCACCACCATCATCACCATCATCACCATCATCACCATCATCACCATCACCACCATCATCACCATCACCACCATCACCACCATCATCATCACCACCATCATCACCATCATCATCACCCCATCATCACCATCATCACCATCATCACCATCACCACCTCATCACTATCACCACCATCACCACTATCACCATCACCACCATCATCACCATCACCACCATCACCACCATCATCACCATCATCACCATCATCACCATCTTCTTCATCATTAACATGTCTATCTACCGTTAAAGATTTTTTCTCCCTCACATCCTCCTCCTCCTCCTCTTCCTCCTCCTCTTCCTCCGTCACTCCCGTTCCAGCATCCGAAAAAGAGAGAGAGAGAAGGAAGTATGTTGACTCTTGGAACAGTATGGGTAACGGTGCCTCTCTCTCTCTCTCTCTCTCGCTCTCTCTCTCTCTCTCTCTCTCTCTCTCTCTCTCTCTCTCTCTCTCTCTCTCTCTTCTCATATCACTGAACACACACACACACACACACACACACGGTCCTTGACTCTTCTGAGAAAAATGTCTTGTGTGTGTGTGTGTGTGTGTGTGTGTGTGTGTGTGTGACTGTGAGCTATTAAGTATTATTAGTGTGTGTGTGTGTGTGTGTGTGTGTGTGTGTGTGTGTGTGTGTGTGTGTTGTGTGTATATGTTTGTGTGACTGTAAACCATTAGGTCCTCACCCTCCTTTCCCTTCTCTTCATCATCATCATTATCATCATCATTATTTCATTCGAGTTCTTATTTTTCTTTTTCATATTGTCCTCCTCCTCCTCTTTCTTGTTTTTTCAGTTCTTCACTAGTGGTCTTCCTCCTCTTCCTCCTCTTCCTCCTCCTACTCCTCCTACTCCTCCTCCTCCTTCTACTCCTTTTCCTCCTTCAAGTCATTTCCTGCTTGAATTATTATTTCCTACTTCATCCTCACTGTGTCACGAGGAACGGTAGGAGGAGGAGGAGGAGGAGGAAGAGGAAATATGGTGTGAGGAATGAGCACTGTGTCAACCGGTCTTTCTTGAGTAGCAAGTGTTTTCTCTCTCTCTCTCTCTCTCTCTCTCTCTCTCTCTCTCTCTCTCTCTCTCTCTCTCTCTCTCTCTCTCTCTCTCTCATGCCTTGGTCGCCTCCTTAACACAGTTCTCACGTTCTCTGTCTCATGTTTCCTATCTTGAAAGAGAGATATTTTTGCTTCACATTCTGTCATTCAGTTGTGTATGTATGTATGTATATATGTATGTGTATGTATATGTAGATTTTGTGTGTGTGTGTATGTATGTACACATAGGAACACATAGGAAGAACAAACAGCAACAGGCCTGCTGGCCCTTACGAGGCTGTTTGTGAGTACACTATCTAGTCTAGAGTGAAGGATACAGGATAGTAAGGGTGAAGGCTTCTCTCCCCAGCCATGGCTGGCAGGGAAAGGAAGGCCAACCAAGACCAGACTGTCACTACTGTCACTACCACTACTGCTACCACTACTTCCTGGCAAGCGATGTCAGGCCACTAGCGACGTCTTTTGAATCGACATTTCGTAAGTTAGGTACATCAGGATGAACTTACTCAAAGTTTGCTACGTTAACGGATAGTATTTTAGTTGTGGATTGGCTTCTAAATATTTGTCAAGTCTATTTTTGAACGTAGTAATTGTTTTACTGTCGACGACATTGGCGGGCAGGGAGTTCCAAACATTAACGATCCGATTGAAAAAGAAGTGCTTGGCTTTGTTTGATGTGAATCTTTTACCAGTAATCTTAAAAGAATGATGTCTTCTTGTTATATTTGATCAATCAAAAGTAATGTAATCTTCTGTATTGATATTATCGAATCCTTTGATTATCTTGAACATTTCAATGAAATCCCCTCGCATCCTTCGTTTCGGTGGTAATGGCAGGTTAAACATAACTTATTGCCAGTATTAACCCTTACACTGCCGAGGTCTTTTCTAAGTGTTCGATTTATAGATTTTTAAAAAAATTATGATTTTATTCAAATTTTTCTTATTAATGATAAAAATAATATTAATGATAAAATAAATATTAAGGATAAAAATAAATATTAACGATAAAAATAAATATTAATGATAAAAATAAATATTAATGATAAAAATAAATATTAATGATAAAAATAAATATTAATGATAAAAATAAATATAATGATAAAAATAAATATTAATGATGAAAATAAATATTATTGATAAAAATAAATATTAATGATAAAAATAAATATTAATGATAAAATAAATATTAATGATAAAAATAAATATCAATGATAAAAATAATATTAATGATAAAAATAAATATTAATGATAAAAATAAATATTGATGATAAAATAAATATTAAGATAAAAATAAATATTAATGATAAAATAAATATTAATGATAAAAATAAATATTAATGATAGAAATAAATATTAATGATAAAAATATATATTAATGATGAAATAAATAATAATGATAAAAAATAAATAATAATGATAAAAATAAATAATAATGATAAAAATAAATATTAATGATAAAAATAATATTAATGATAAAAATAAATATTAATGATAAAATAAATATTAATGATAAAAATAAATATTAATGATAAAAATAAATATTAATGATAAAAATAAATATTAATGATAACAAATAAATAATAATGATAAAATAAATATTAATGATAAAAATAAATATTAATGATGAAAAAAATAATAATGATAAAAATAATATTAATGATAAAAATATATATTAATGATAAAAATATATTAATGAGAAAAATATATTATGATAAAAATAAATATTAATGATAAAAATAAATATTAATGATAAAAATATATATTAATGATAAAATATATATTAATGATAAAAATAAATATTAATGATAAAAATAAATATTAATGATAAAAATAAATAATAATGATAAAAATAAATATTAATGATAAAAATATATATTAATGATAAAATAAATATTATGATAAAAATATATATTAATGATAAAAATATATATTAATGATAAAAATAAATATTAATGATAAAATAAATATTAATGATAAAAATAAATAATAATGATAAAATAAATATTAATGATAAAAATATATATTAATGATACAAATATATATTAATGATAAAATATATATTAATGATAAAATATATATTAATGATAAAAATATATTTAATGATAAAAAATAAATATTAATGATAAAAATAAATATTAATGATATAATGATGATAAAATAAATATTAATGATAAAAATATATATTAATGATAAAAATAAATATTAATGATAAAAATAAATATTAATGATAAAATAAATATTAATGATAAAAATAAATATTAATGATAAAAATATATATTAATGATAAAATAAATATTAATGATAAAAATAATATTAATGATAAAATATATATTAATGATAAAAATAATATTGATGATAAAAATATATATTAATGATAAAAATATATATTAATGATAAAAATAAATATTAATGATAAAAATAAATATTAATGATAAAAATATATATTAATGATAAAAATATATATTAATGATAAAAAATAATATTAATGATAAAAATATATATTAATGATAAAAATATATATTAATGATAAAAATATATATTAATGATAAAAATAAATATTAATGATAAAAATAAATATTAATGATAAAAATATATATTAATGATAAAAATATATATTAATGATAAAAATATATATTGATGATAAAAATATATATTAATGATAAAATATATATTAATGATAAAAATAATATTAATGATAGAAATATATATTAATGATAAAAATATATATTAATGATAAAAATAAATATTAATGATAAAAATAAATATTAATGATAAAAATAAATAATAATGATAAAAATAAATATTAATGATAAAAATATATATTAATGATAAAAATATATATTAATGATAAAAATATATATTAATGATAAAATATATATAATGATAAAATATATATTATTGATAAAAATATATATTAATGATAAAAATATATATTAATGATAAAAATAAATATTAATGATAAAAATAAATATTAATGATAAAAATATATATTAATGATAAAAATATATATTAATGATAAAAATATATATTAATGATAAAAATATATATAATGATAAAAATAAATATTAATGATAAAAATAAATATTAATGATAAAAATAAATATTAATGATAAAAATAAATATTAATGATAAAAATATATATTAATGATAAAAATATATATTAATGATAAAAATAAATATTAATGATAAAAATAAATATTAATGATAAAAATAAATATTAATGATAAAAATAAATATTAATGATAAAAATAAATATTAGTGATAAAAATAAATAATAATGATAAAAATAAATATTAAGGATAAAAATAAATATTAATGATAAAAATAAATATTGGCGCTAATTGGTCCACTGAAGACTATTTAAGAAGGAAGACACAAAGGAGGAGGAGGAGGGGGAGAATATTATGATTTTGCTGTAGGAGTTTGGAGAGAGGGAGAGAGAGAGAGAGAGAGAGAGAGAGAGAGAGAGAGAGAGAGAGAGAGAGAGAGAGAGAGAGAGAGAGCGCGATAGAGATAGAGAGATAAATAGAGAGAATAAATAGTTTTAGGCGTATCACACATGCGTATATAGTGTTTAATATTATAGTAATGATGAAACTGAGTCCAGATTCGTGTTCAGTTTGACTGAAAACCTTTAGGTACAAATTTTCATGAAATTCTGAGGTGTGGAAATTTTTCACGAAATTTTCAAGGGTGTCACCTTAGATTTTTTTTCAGAAATCATGTTTTTCAAAATAACTCGAAAAGTATGAGGTTTACGTAAAAAACATTCGTAATAGTAAATATAGAGCAGGAGACGCCCGTTCCTTTGAGCTTTACTAGAATGTAATTGGAATGTAAGTAATGGAGATATTGATATATTTGTATTTTACACGAAACTTCTACTTAATTACATTTTTCTCCTAAACCAAAAGAGTAATTTTACAAACGGATGACACCATCAGATAGAACTTGTCAAGCTGAACAACTTTGTTTCTATACATCTTTGTTGTAGACTAATACTTTACTTGTAAAATGACTAAACTATTTTGGACTCAAATTCTGGTGGAAATCTTCGGGCCAAAATTTCACGAATCCATTTTCATCACAAATCCACGAAAACTTATATTGAAGTTAAAGGTTTTGAAATTAATAATAATACATGTTAAGGAAGTGTTGCTGTTGGAGTAAATAAATATTAATAATTATAATAATAAATATTAATGATAAAAATAAATATTAATGATAAAAATATATATTAATGATAAAAATATATATTAATGATAAAAATATATATTAATGATAAAAATAAATATTAATGATAAAAATAAATATTAATGATAAAAATAAATATTAATGATAAAAATATATATTAATGATAAAAATATATATTAATGATAAAAATAAATATTAATGATAAAAATAAATATTAATGATAAAAATAAATATTAATGATAAAAATAAATAATAATGATAAAAATAAATATTAATGATAAAAATATATATTAATGATAAAAATATATATTAATGATAAAAATATATATTAATGATAAAAATATATATTAATGATAAAAATAAATATTAATGATAAAAATAAATATTAATGATAAAAATAAATATTAATGATAAAAATATATATTAATGATAAAAATATATATTAATGATAAAAATAAATATTAATGATAAAAATATATATTAATGATAAAAATATATATTAATGATAAAAATAAATATTAATGATAAAAATATATATTAATGATAAAAATAAATATTAATGATAAAAATAATATTAATGATAAAAAATATTAATGATAAAAATAAATATTAATGATAAAAATAAATATAATGATAAAAATAAATATTAATGATAAAAATATATATTAATGATAAAAATATATATTAATGATAAAAATATATATTGATGATAAAAATAAATATTAATGATAAAAATATATATTAATGATAAAAATATATATTAATGATAAAAATAAATATTAATGATAAAAATAAATATTAATGATAAAAATAAATATTAATGATAAAAATAAATAATAATGATAAAAATAAATATTAATGATAAAAATATATATTAATGATAAAAATATATATTAATGATAAAAATATATATTAATGATAAAAATAAATATTAAAAATAAATATTAATGATAAAAATAAATATTAATGATAAAAATAAATATTAATGATAAAAATAAATATTAATGATAAAAATAAATATTAATGATAAAAATAATATTAATGATAAAAATAAATATTAATGATAAAAATAAATAATAATGATAAAAATAAATATTAATGATAAAAATATATATTAATGATAAAAATATATATTAATGATAAAAATATATATTAATGATAAAAATAAATATTAATGATAAAAATAAATATTAATGATAAAAATATATATTAATGATAAAAATATATATTAATGATAAAAATAAATATTAATGATAAAAATAAATATTAATGATAAAAATATATATTAATGATAAAAATAAATATTAATGATAAAATAAATAATAATGATGAAAAATAAATATTAATGATAAAAATAAATAATAATGATAAAAATAAATATTAATGATAAAATAAATATTAATGATAAAAATAAATATTAATGATAAAAATAAATATTAATGATAAAAATAAATAATAATGATAGAAATAAATAATAATGATAGAAATAAATAATAATGATAGAAATAAATAATA
>JAPQNM010000023.1:5039453-5041953 GCA_029783475.1 Metacarcinus magister
TGTTGTTGTTGTTGTTGTTGTTGTCCTTGTCGTCCTTGTCCTTGTTGCATTAGAGGGTTAATAGCCCTGGCAGACAGTTGCAATCACGGCCATGATGACGTCGAACTAAACTCTGCTTGAGGGTGAAGTATTGATGGTTGGACGCAC
This sequence comes from Metacarcinus magister, assembly GCA_029783475.1. NCBI lineage: Eukaryota > Metazoa > Arthropoda > Malacostraca > Decapoda > Cancridae > Metacarcinus > Metacarcinus magister. The sequence goes on from JAPQNM010000023.1 coordinate 5,039,601, forward strand.
GTCTGCTGCCCTCCTCCTCCTCCTCCTCCTCCTCTACCACCACCACCACCACCACCACCACCTACACTACCACCTCCACTGCCACCATCTCTCTCTCTCTCTCTCTCTCTCTCTCTCTCTCTCTCTCTCTCTCTCTCTCTGGTATTGATCTCCTGTGTTATGCTGCTGTGAGGCCGCTGCTGCTGCTGCTGCTGCTGCTGCTGTTACGGGGACACCAGCTGCCTCTCTCTGGTGTTTGGGAGGACGTGGGAGGACGTGGTGACCCTGGCTAGCGTGGGAGTACTCTTTAAGGGGCGTGGGAGGCCGTTGGTGGGAGACGTGTGATGTAGGACTGAAGGGAGTGGAAGAAATACAAGAAGTGTGGGAGGGTTGAAGGGGGTGTGTGGGGTGTTGGGGGGCAGTGGAGGGTGTAAGGAGATCGTGGTGGGGTAGAGAGGGGGTTTAAAGGACGTGGTGGGGGTAGAGGGGGTTAGGACTACTGGGAAGGGAAATGGAGTATGATATCTGAGGTGGGGAGGATGTGTGTGTGTGTGTGTGTGTGTGTGTAAGGACTGTGATGGAGGCGTGACGGTTATTGGGGGGGGAGTGTAAGCGTGTATGGGGGTGAAGGCGTGTTTTGAGGGGAAATGGGGGTGGGTGGTGAAGGGAGAGAGGGAGAGAAACCATTGGATTTACTCATGATTGAAGAATGACTGTTGGTATTGAACATGTGAGGGGAAGTTAGCTGTTACATGGTAGATGGAGGTGGAGGTGGTGGTGGTGGTGGTGGTGGTGGTGGTGTTATGAGTGTATGATAAAGGTATGGTGTTATAAACGTGTTACTATAGACGTAAAACTCGTAAAATAGATGTATAAATATTGTTTGCTTAATTTTGAACTTCTACATAAAATCGACAAAACAAATATAGGAATGAAAGATTGCAGGGCCAAAGACTATCTATCTATCTATATCTATTTATCTATCTATGTAGATGTGTTAGGAAATACCTCAAGACACGCTACATTATCCAAATTTTGTAGAGAAATGCATAGATCAGCTGTAGTAGGCAAGGTTACAGTGACATTACATTATAGTTCCAACACTGTATTACTGCCTTTATGTTGGTATAGTGTTTCAGTATAGTGTGTTGCGCAGTGTTGATGCTGGCGTACGTGGATGTAGAATAATGAATGGTTATCGATATTGGTCAGTGTTGTATAGGTGGAAGGGGAGTGGAGGGGAAGTGTAAAGAGTGGAGGGGGAGTGTAAAGAGTGGAGGGATGTATGTAATGTTGCTTAGTAATGATTTTGTGTTGCTAAGTGGTGTGGGATTGTACTGACGGGGTGGAGGGGGTGGAGGGGGAGGGGGTCACTGTTAAACTAGAAGGAAAGGAAGGTGCTGGAGTGTGGCACGACTGCATACTTCCGGAGAGAGAGAGAGAGAGAGAGAGAGAGAGAGAGAGAGAGAGAGAGAGAGAGAGAGAGAGAGAGAGAGAGAGAGAGAAGGGTTCACGGAGGGGAAAATGACCTGCGCAGGTGAGAGAGAGAGAGAGAGAGAGAGAGAGAGAGAGAGAGAGAGAGAGAGAGAGAGAGAGAGAGAGAGAGAGAGGAATGGGAAAATGGAAACCAGCAGGAACACACAGCTGGTTTTGTTGTTAGGTTGCGTCATTGATCTGTATTGAATGATGTCTTGGTTTACGGGCGTGAAAACCACCGAGGTAGAAAGAGGAAGAGGAGGAGGAGGAGGAGGAGGAACAACAACAACTAAGAGGACATGTTGAAGCCTTCGCCAAATAAAGAGGAACGTGGTGTGGACATGTGTATCAGTAATCAGTCTTTGTTTGGAGTTAACGAAGGAACACGAGGAGGAAGAGGATTGATAAAGGAAGAATAGGTGAAGGGAAGAAAGAAAGGAAGGAGGGAAGAGAGTATAGTTTAGTTAGTACGTTGGGAACAGCGCCATCTCTTTGTGTTGATGGCAGCGGCGTTATCAGTGCGGCCCTCTAGCAGCGGGACTCCACACTACTGCCGCCTCCGCCACCGACAAGACAAAAACAAAGGACATACGACGTTGTGAAATGCGATAAACTGTACTCAGTCAATATTACTGTCATTACTATTGCTACAGCTACTATTACTACTACTTATACTGTCACTGGTGCTCGTATTAAGGCTATACACTTGATTTACATCTTAATCGATTGCATAGCCGCCTTATCAACTGAAAATGTAAACAAACAGACAATAAAATACATTATTATCATTATTATTAAAGAAATATACATGAAACACTATCTAATGTATAAATATTGACAAAAAAACAGTTGATTTTCTTTGTATTAGCTACAGTGATTCATGTTATATTGTTCTGTA
>JAPQNM010000023.1:5044453-5079453 GCA_029783475.1 Metacarcinus magister
AGAGGAGGTGGGGAGGAAAGGGAAGGGAAGGGGAGAGAGAGTTGTAGTGTTAAGGATTGTTGGGGGTGATGAATAGCCTTGGTAGTGGTGGTGGTGGTGGTGGTGGTGGTGAGTAGGAAGAGGGGAAAGTGGCATTGAAAGCTTAGAATGAGGGGAAAGGAATTGGCTATGTGGTTACGGGTGGGTGGGTGAGGGTGGGAGGGGAGGAGAGGAGTCCCTAAGGTGAGGGGAGGTGACAGAGAGGTTGTGATTGGACTGAGTGAGGGAAGGCGGGGATGGGAGGGAGGAAGGACGGAAGTGGTGAGACTAGGAGGAAGGGGAAGTTGTAGAGAGAGAGAGAGAGAGAGAGAGAGAGAGAGAGAGAGAGAGAGAGAACTTGATAGCGTAACAGTGGTTGGAAGGTGGAAGGTTATACACGAAACAGCATGGGTTATGGGTTATGGGTGTGTGTGGGTGGCAGGGGAAAGGGAAGGGGGCTAAGGGGTTATAACTGTATGGGTGGTAAGGGAAAGGGGAAAAGGGCGGGAAAAGGTTATGTCACGATGTAGGGGAGACAGTAGCGTTAATGGTGAGTGTGTTGGGGTGTGTTGGGGTGTGTTGTGGTGTGTTGGGGGGTGAGGTGTGGTAGTGTAGCACCGTGCTGAGGGGGAAGGGACTTGGCGAGCCTTCCTGGAACACTGCCAGTCCTGGAATGCTTAAGGAACCAGGCTGGAGCGGCACAAATAAGGAATGGTGCCTCTCTGGAATGGATGAGGTGGGAATTGCGAGGACTAGGAATGGGCTAAGTTAGGAATATGGTCTACTAGGAATGGGTGCCACTAGGAGAGGATGTAGAGTGGAGACAAAAGGAATAGGAATGGGAGGTTCTTGGAATGGGAATACGTACAGTGCCTGGAATGAATGTGTGTAAGTGTCTGGAAGGAGTGCTGTGAGAGGAGTTTTTTCCTTACTTTAAACAAAAAATAAATAGATAAATAAATAGATAAAAGGCTGAAAAAAAAAGTTTAGTTATGGAAAAATAGTTTATAGATTTTTCTCTTCTTTTTATTTTTCAACACACACACACACACACACACACACACACACACACACACACACACACACACACACACACACACACACACACCCATCATTTGCTATATTTCGTTAGGTTAAAGTACATGTATTGAAAGAGGAAACAGGTAAGGGATGTAGACTGGAGGAGAGGACACGAGTTAAGCTTCAATTGTGTGTACTCAACTAAGTAAACACACACTACTCTCTCTCTCTCTCTCTCTCTCTCTCTCTCTCTCTCTCTCTCTCTCTCTCTCTCTCTCTCTCTCTCTCTCTCTCTCTCTCTCTCTCTCTCTAATTTATTCCACTTACTCCTCTTCATTAATTTGATTCTTTTTTAAACCAAACATTCTTCCTTCCTTCCTTCCTTCCTTCCTTCCTTCCTTCCTTCCTTCCTTCCTTCCTTCCTTCCCATCGCACACTCTTTCCTCCTAATCTCCACCCTTGTTTCCCCTTTCAAGCTTTGTTAACACTTGACAAATAACAGGAAAGATAGGTTACGCAACACGCCACTCACTTCAACCACTCAGTCCTGCTTGAACTCCACCCCGTCTGGAAAGAATTGGAACCTTGACTCCTTATTCCCGACGGCAAGAGTGCAACCAATCCGCCAGTGCCTAAGGTTTTGCTATGTTAAAAGACCGTCAGTTGTCCCGTTGTGAAAGTGGGAAGGGAAGGAAGGAAGGGGAGGGAAGGAGGGAGAGTAGGAGGGGTGGGGAGAGAAAGAGAGAAGAGGAAATTTGAATATGAGAGAACTCTTAGAATTACCGCAAAGAGAGTGATATGGGGAGGGAGGGAAGGGAGGGAAGGAAGGGAGGAAGAAATGTTGCCTCCCTTATCATTTTCACCACCTGAGTACTGCCCCCCCTTCCCTCCCCTCCCTTTCCCCTCCTCCTCCCTTACCTACCCTTCCCTCACCCCCCTCCTTTCCCTCCCTTCTTCTTGTTCCCCTCCTCTGTTCCTCCTTCAATCCTTCTCTCCCTCCCTCCCCCTCCCTCCCTCTTCCTACTCGTATTCCGTATATGTTCTCCCCTTCTTATGTTTCTCTCTCATTTTTTTTCTCTCTCTCCCTCTCCCTCTCCTCCGTTTTCTCACATTTCCTCATTCTTTCATTGTTTGTTATGTCATTCATTAACATTTTAGTCTGTTTACTTTTTTATTTGTTTTTATGATTCTGTATCTGTTTTGCTCCTCCTCCTCCTCCTCCTCCTCCTCCTCCTCCTCCTCCTCCTCCTCCTCCTCCTCCTCCTCCTCCTCCTCCTCGGCCTTGTCAGGATATTACCCATCACTCACGCCTTTGTGTAGGGGGGGAGGAGGAGGAAGAGGAAGAGGAGGAGGAGGAGGAGGAAGAAGAGAAGAGGAGGAGGAGGAGGAGGAGGAGGAAGAGGAAGAGGAGGAGGAGGAGTCATTTATGGTGCTCGTCTTCACTTTCATCCATCTATCTCTCTTTCCTTTTATTCTTTATTCATATCTTTCTCTCCTTCCTTCCTTCCCTTCCTTCTCCCTTTATTCCTTCCTCCCTTCTTCATTTCCTATTTTCTCTTCCTCTATTTAATCTGTCTTCCCCCTTTCTCTTATCTACACCAAAGTCTTCGCTAAGTTACGACTCTCTCTCTCTCTCTCTCTCTCTCTCTCTCTCTCTCTCTCTCCTCTCTCTCTCTCTCTCTCTCTCTCTCTCTCTCTCTCTCTCGGGTCACGATTGGATGTGGTTGCTCACTTTTACTTTTTTTTTAGGTCGTATTATTTCTTTCTTTCTTTTGTTTTTTTTATTGTTATTTTCTTATTAATGTATTTGTTTTTCCTTGGCTACAATTTTTTTCGTTTATACATTTTATTTATTTTTATCTATACTTTTTTTTTATTTGGGGTCATATTTTTTATTTATTTATTTTTTTTATTTACCGTATCACCATGCAACATTATTATCTTTTACTTCCCATTATTATCTTTACTTCCCATTATTATCTTTACTTCCTTATTATCTTGGCTTCCTCGTACTGTAACCTAACCTTACTCTCACCACCTAATCTTGCCTATCACCAACCACCATCAACACCAACACCAACACCAACTAAGCAAGCATTCAATAACGTTCTCAAGGCAGTCTCAACACCACGTCTGGCTTCCATAACAGCTCTGTGTGACGTCAGGGAAGGGAAGGAAGGGAAGGAAGGGTAGGAAGGGTAGGGAAGGGTTTGAAGGGAAAGGAAGAGAAGGAAGGGATTGCAGGGTGGGGAAGGGAAAAGAAGGAAGGGTAGGGAAAGGAAGGGAAGGGATTGAAGGGAAGGGAAGGGAGTGAGGGGACTTGTAACTCACTTCTCCCCTCGTTAAGGATGCGTTGTTACTTTGGATCCCTCGGTGTGCTGCTGCTGCTGCTGCTGCTGCTGCTGCTGCCTCTGTCTCTTCTGCTTCTTCTGCTAGTAGTGTGAAGGGCAAGGAAGGGAAGGGAAGGAGGAAGAAGTGTGCGAGGAAGGGTTTGGGGAGAGAGTGACTTCAGATTTCATGAATAGAGAATTAAGAGAGAGAGAGAGAGAGAGAGAGAGAGAGAGAGAGAGAGAGAGAGAGAGAGAGAGAGAGAGAGAGAGAGAGAGAGAGAATGTTGGCCTTCTCACCCTAAGAGAGACCTAGAATATTATAAAACGCTCCTTGACTCACTCGGGAAGAGGCACCCGCTGGCACTCAAGGAGGGGGGGTGAGGGGGGCAGAAAGGGGGGTGAGGGGGTGAAGGGCGGGGGGGGGTGAAGGTGGCAAATTATTGTGAGATAAAGTTAGACAGTTTCTCCCTTTATTATTAAGCATATTCGCAAGGCTGTAGAAGAGGAGGAGGAGGAAGAAGAGGAAGAGGAGGAAATGTGCATGTGGAGGAGGATCGAAGTAAGGTTTCCTCTCTCTCTCTCTCTCTCTCTCTCTCTCTCTCTCTCTCTCTCTCTCTCTTCTCTCTCTCTCTCTCTCTCTCTCTCTCTCTCTGTAGAAGAAGAACCTCTTTACATCACAGATGCCGTCATTATCACTCTACTCTGCCTCCTCTTCTACCTCCTCCTCTTCCTCCTCCTCCTCCTCCTCCTCCTCCTCCTCCTCCTCCTCCTCCTCCTCCTCCTCTTCTACCTCCTCCTCTTCCTCCTCTTGCTTTTTCAACGACAACAATGCCTCTGCCTTTACCATCTTCAACTCATTTTCTTTTTACTGTTTCTCCTCCTCCTCCTCCTCCTCCTCTTCTTCTCTCCTCCTCCTCCTCCTCCTCCTCCTCCTCCTCCTCCTCCTCCTCCTCCTCCTCCTCCTCCTCCTCCTCCTCCTGTACCACACGTACTCTCATATTACTTAGGAGAGACATACAAAAGAGTATTAGTATAGCAATTCTGTCCCTAACTCACTCCCCTGTGTGTGTGTGTGTGTGTGTGTGTGTGTGTGTGTGTGGAAGGACAGTGTGCGTGCGTGGGAGAAGGTCTATATGCGTGGGAGAAGTGGTGCACATACATACATACATACACACACACATACATACATACAAGTTGGATTATCGCATGTGGGTAGAATGTGGGAGACTTGCCTTTATATGCGTGTGTGCGTGTTTATGCGTGTGTGTGTGTGTGTGTGTGTGTGTGTGTGTGTGTGTGTGTATAAAGTCCATGTGTGTCAGGACCGTGTGCGTATTGGTACGTGTCTGTAGTAAACTGTGAACGTGCCTTTGTGGACGTGTGTGTGTGTGTGTGTGTGTGTGTGTGTGTGTGTGACCGTCAGCTGTGGTGGTTGTGTTGGGCTGTGAAGGTTTCATAAAGGACGAGGCTGTTAGGCTGTTAAGGCTTGAAGGATAGGGCTGTTAAGAGTGTGTGGGAGGGGCTGGTTAGGGTGTGTGGGAGGGGGTGGTTAGGGTGTGAGTGTGAAGGGGGAGGGAGGGAGGTGTGTGGTTGTGAGTGTGAAGGAGGGAGGGAGGTGTGTGGTTGTGAGTGTGAAGGAGGGAGGGAGGGAGGTGTGTGGTTATGAGTGTGGCAGTGGGTGAGGCTGTTTGAAAGAGGCTGTTTAAGCTGTGAAAGGCGCTGTTAGACTGTGACGGCTGTGAGGGTTGGAAGCACAATACTTACCAACTAGATTTCAAGGTCGCTTTTGAGCACCACTTTTCTCTCTCTCTCTCTCTCTCTCTCTCTCTCTCTCTCTCTCTCTCTCTCTCTCTCTCTCTCTCTCTCTCTCTCTCTCTCTCTCTCTCTCTCTCTCTCTCTCTCTCTCTCTCGTGCCAAGCGAGAAATACTGTGACTGAAATATTTTCGTGTCAAGTTGCTCTCTCTCTCTCTCTCTCTCTCTCTCTCTCTCTCTCTCTCTCTCTCTCTCTCTCTCTCTCTCTCTCTCTCTCTCTCTCAGTGTGCGTGTGGGCGTGAGCGACTCGTCTTCCCTCGCCACTTCCTCCTCCTCCTCCTCCTCCTCCTCCTCCTCCTCCTCCTCCTCCTCTCTCTTCCTCTTCATTCGTGTAAGTAAGAGAAACAAACAAAGAATGAATATATGGACCAATGAACACAAGATGCCTCCTAACCCAGAAGGAGGAGGAGGAGGAGGAGGAGGAGGAGGAGGAGAATATTTGTGTGTTGAGAAGACAGGTGAGAAAGGACAGGTAGGAGAGAGAGAGAGAGAGAGAGAGAGAGAGAGAGAGAGAGAGAGAGAGAGAGAGAGAGGGAGAGAGGTGATGAGTATACTTTTGTACCCTTAGCTCCGTGTGTGTGTGTGTGCGTGTGCGCGTGTGTGTGTGTGTGTGTGTGTGTGTGTGTGTGTGTGTGTGTGTGTGTGTGTGTGTGTGTGTGTGTGCGTACGGACTGACCTGGTTTAAAAGGACGACTTGGGGTGCTTACCTTCCTCTCTGGTCGTACCTCAGCGCATGCTATTGATTCTCCTCCTCCTCCTCCTCCTCCTCCTCCTCCTCCTCCTCCTCCTCCTCCTCCTGGTACGCCAAGTCCAATTTTCTCCACGTTCCTCATTATCCAAGGTTTTCTGTCATTTATTCTGTCCTTGTGTTTATATTCTCACACTCGTTTCCTACTTGCTTGTCCCCTTCATCTCTCTCTCTCTCTCTCTCTCTCTCTCTCTCTCTCTCTCTCTCTCTCTCTCTCTCTCTCTCTCTCTCTCTCTCTCTCTCTCTCTCTCTCTCTCTCTCTCCACCCTTACCTACACTCAAGTCTCTCTTGTTGCCTCTTAAACAACTTGTTGATGTCTCTACCTCTGTCGCTCACATTCAAGTAGATCACTGACATCTGAAGGTCATTACTCTCTCTCTCTCTGTCTCTGTCTCTCTCTCTCTCTCTCTCTCTCTCTCTCTCTCTCTCTCTCTCTCTCTCTCTCTCTCTCTCTCTCTCGTCCTCGTGAAGCCATTGATTGATGAATTATAAGCTGTTAACGTAAAGCTTCCTCGTGCACTGATTCCAACGGGGACTGATTGGCAGACTCAGGCTTGTGTGTGTCGCTGTCAAGTCTTCGTGAAATTGATGCTAAAATAGTTGGATATTACTTAAGAATATACGATGAGTTATTGTGTTTTATTAATTCCTTTCTTGGTGCACGTATGAAAATAGAAAAAGCAATGCAGATATATTTATAGTTTTGTATTTATGATTTTGTTGAGAAAGTTCGTTATTATTTATGAATGTACGATGCGTTAATGTTTTTCTTGCTGATTCCTTTCTGGTTGCACGGATGAAAGTAGAAATGCCATGCAGATGTTGAGAAACAAGGCCACACACACACACACACACACACACACACACACACACACACACACACACACACACACACACTTACGTTCACTTTTCCTTCCTTTCTGTGTCCTTCGCATGCTTCGCTAAATCGGTAAGTATCGCCAGATTTACACTCCCCACCATTGCTTCTCGCCCCCAGGCCTTCCGTGGGGGGGAGGGGGGGTTAAAGGGGTGGTGGTGAAGGGGGTTGACGAGGGGTGAAGGGGAGTTAACGGAGTGATGATTGTAGTGGTATTGGTTGGAGTAGTGATGTAGAGTCGCCTCGGGTGGTGATGGTGGTGGTGATGGTGGTTTTGGTAATATTTGGTTTCCTGCAAGACGTCAGCTGTTCAACATGTGTGTGTGTGTGTGTGTGTGTGTGTGTGTGTGTGTGTGCGCGCTCCAGTAAAAACATGCACACTCATACACACACATATATACGTACGCTTCAAAGAATGAGGAAGAGAACAGGCGAGGGGAGGAAACAATGAGGGAAGAGAAGGAGGAGGAGGAGGAGGAGGAGATAAAGGACAAGAGAGAGAGAGAAAAAAAAGAAACTCGAGGCTATAGATAAAATTGTAATGTGAATTATTCTTACTCATTTTATTTTATTTTATTCAATGTATTTTTTTTTGTTATTAACTGAATTACTATTGGCTCCACTTCCTCCTCCTCCTCCTCCTCCTCCTCCTCCTCCTCCTCCTCCTCCTCCTCCTCCTCCTCCTCCACACTCTTTAATACAAGTTACACAAGCGAGTCATTTTGCTCGAAACTTCCCCGATAACAGCTTCGGGGCTTTGATAGGGAGAGTTTGAGCGGCAGGGTGGCAGAGTGGCAGGGTAGGAAGAGGGAGATCGAGTGGCAGGGACAAGGCAGGGTACGAAAGACTGTGGCAGGGTATAAGAAGAGAACGAGGACCTCCGACAGGGTGTTAGGTTGTGAGTGACTGTGGCAGGGGGTTTTGTGTGTGGGTGGGTGAGGACGAGTGGTTATGGGTTGTGGTGGCTGGCAGGGTATGAGCGCGAGATGAGGTTTGTGTTACCATAGCAACAACTGTTTCTAGGTTGAGGCACCATGAAAAAGGCAATTACTGAAAAAACCGGAAAGAATGACATAACTGTGTGTGTGTGTGTGTGTGTGTGTGGGTGGGTGTGTGTGGGTGTGGGTGTGTGTGTGTGTGTGTGGGTGGGTGGGTGTGTGTGTGTGTGTGTGTGTGTGTGTGGTGTGTGTGTGGGTGTGTGTGTGTGTGGGTGGGTGGGTGTGTGTGTAAGCTGGGAAGGGTGATATTATAGGGGAAGATCAATACAAGGGAGGAAGAGGAAGGGGATGAAGGGATAAAGTGAGGTAGGGATGGAGGAAAGAGAGAGAGGGAGGATGTGAGGGGAAACAAGAGCAGTAAAAGGGAGATAGAGGGGAGAGGGGAGAGAAGATCAGTGAATTATGGCAGATAAAAGAGTACATAGAGAGGGAGGGAGAAAGTGATTGGGAATATAAAAAAAGAGGTAAAAATGTTATAAAAAGTGATGATGATGATAATGATGATGATGATGATGATGGAGGGAGAGGAGAAGGAAAAAGAAGATGACAGTAATAGTGATCACGAGACGAAAGAAAAACTGGATAAAGAAAGGAGGAAGGATAGAAAGATAGAAACTTTTTCAAAATTATCATGTCACTCAACACACACACACACACACACACGCACACACGCACACACACACACAACACACACACACACACACACACACACACACACACACACTCTTTCACACACGTCTTCACCTTCCCTTTCACCTTACGAAAGAAAACAAAGGAATAGAGCAAAGAAAATAAAGAGAGAGAGAGAGAGAGAGAGAGAGAGAGAGAGAGAGAGAGAGAGAGAGAGAGAGAGAGAGAGAGAGAGACTACCTTCGCTTTATACTTGCTTACGAAAGAGAAAATAAAGACATTGTGATTTTCGTTCTTATTCTCAGTCTGTAATGATCGTAACTTCCTGTGTGTGTGTGTGTGTGTGTGCGCGCGTGTGTAGACTTCTAAACAACATCCTTACGCAAGCATTCTTTTTTGTTTGGTAATATATCTTGTGTTCTTGTCTATGAATTCTTCTTGTTCTGGTATCAATGAAGTCACGAAGGAAGGGAAGGAAGAAGGGAGAAGGGAGAAGGGAAGGAAGGGAAGGGAGGGAAGGGAAGGAAGGGAGCTGAACGGAGGCTGGGTGTAGTAGAATATTATGAGGGTGTAATATGATATAGTATTCTCCCTTTCCCTCCTCTCTCTCTCTCTCTCTCTCTCTCTCTCTCTCTCTCTCTCTCTCTCTCTCTCTCTCTCTCTCTCTCTCTCTCTCTCTCTCTCTGTCTGTCTCTGTCTTCTCTCTCTCTACTCTCTCTCTCCTTCTCTCTCTATCTCTCTTCTCTCTCTCCTCCTACTCTCTCTCTCTCTACTCTCTCTCTCCTCTCTCTCCTCCTCACGATTTTTCTAACACATTTCTTTTCCTATTTTCTTGTCCTCTTCCTCCTACTCCTCCTCCTCCTCCTCCTCCTCCTCCTTCGTTAAATGTTCATCGCCTTTGGTAATTAAGTGATAAAAGTAAAGCACAGCGGCAAACAAAGTGTACATTCATTTAAAAATACATCATATAAAGACAGTGAAGGAGGAAGGAAGTAGCATTATTTGTGTTTATAGTCTGCTTGGTAACACTGATTTGAGAGAGAGAGAGAGAGAGAGAGAGAGAGAGAGAGAGAGAGAGAGAGAGAGAGAGAGAGAGAGAGAGAGAGAGAGAGAGAGTGCTTGCAACACCTTTCTACCTTTCTCTTGTTTGAACTTTACCTTTCCTGCCCTCTCACCCTCTGAAAGGTCGTGGTGAAAGAGAGAGAGAGAGAGAGAGAGAGAGAGAGAGAGGAGAGAGAGAGAGAGAGAGAGAGAGAGAGAGAGAGAGAGAGAGAGCTTGTTCCCCAATTATGTGTCATTATTGCTCGTTGAAAAATAGCACGAAAGCACTTTATTTCAATTTTTTTTTTTTTATTATTTTTTTTACAGAAACCAAGAAGTTGTAAAGATAGTTTTTATTCAAGAGTTGTTGTGTTTATTTATTTTGTTTATTGCATTGTTTATTCATTTATCTGTTTTCTATCTGTGTTTATCTATCTATATTTATCTGTCTGTCTGTCTTTATGTATATTTTTATCTTTCTTCATTTATTGTGCTTTTATTTACCTATTTATTTATCTATTCATCTACCTCATTATCTATCTAAATATTTTGTTGTTTATTCATTCATTTATCAATCTGTATGATCAATTGTTATTCACTTATTAATTAATGCGTTTATAACATCTATATATATTTATCAATTCATTCATTTATTGATTTATGTACTTATATATATTTTTTCCTTTTTCCCTATAGATGGCGTTGACGTAGCTATGGTGACCCCGCCTCGCCCTAAAGGAACCAGTGACGCAATCTTAACGTAACAGTAACGTAACTATGACGTCATGAAGAGGCAGTGACGAGCGGGCCAGACGGAACAGTGTGATGCAGGTGTGGAGGCGGTGGTGGTGCTGGTGATGGTGAAGGTAGTGATGGTGGTGGCGACGGTGGTGGTGGCGGCCCGCGCGCTACTATAGTGAAGGTGGGTAGTGGTGTGGTGGTGTGGTGGTGTTGTGTTGTGTTGTGGTGTTGATATATATATGTAAGTGTTGGTGATGTTCATATATCTAGGTTTTCGTGGTCTTCAATATTGTCTTTGTTTCTCCTCCTCCTCCTCCTCCTCCTCCTCCTCCTCCTCCTCCTCCTCCTCCTCCTCCTTTTATCTTTGTCCAGGTATGTTTTCCCTTACATTCCACTATTTCCTCTCCCTCCAAATTCTCCTTCTCTTCCTTCTCCTCCTCTCCCTCCACATTCTCCTCCTCCTCTTACTCATTCTCCTTCCTTCAACACCTTCCTCATTCCTCATCCCTGTCTCTGTGCTTTCGTCATGCCCTCACCCCGCCCCCCCCCCCATTCATTATTCCATTCTTCCCGCTGCCTCCTCACCACACACTCACCACCTCCTCTTCTCGCTATACTGACTCATACTAGTTACAGCAATACCTCCTGTTTATTTTCCCTCTCATGTCCGTCTCTCCTCCTCCTCCTCCTCCTCCTCCTCCTCCTCCTCCTCCTCCTCCTCCTCCTCCTCCTCCTCCTCCTCCTCTTCCTTATTCTTACCTTATTGTCGTATTGTTTTCCTATGGGCAAAAAACTGTAGCCTCCTCCTCTTCTTCTTCCTCGTCTTTATAAACATCTATGTTCCTCCTCCTCCTCCTCCTTATTCTTCACTATACACTACCATAACCCGTTTCCTTCCCCTCCACCAGGGTGCAGGATGTCGTGGCTGGGTGGGGACGACCCTGGGGGCGGTGGGTTCAGGTACGACTACCCGTGGTGGGCGGTGGACGACCGAGCCAGCCCACGCTCCAACCTGACGTGGGATGAGAAGTGCCGCACCCTGGACTACCAGTACCACGTGGTCACAGCGGTCATCTCCGGCATGTTCTTGATCTTCGGCGTGGTGTACAGCCTCTTTGGTGAGTCCCCGGAGAGTGTTGGGGTAGTAGAAGCACCATAACTCTACCCTTCTACCATGTTCCTTCTCCTGTTTCTTGTTTGGTTCTCTCCCTTTCTTCCTTTAAGGTGTTGGGTGAGGAGACGTCTATTGCTTCCGTAGTGAGTCCCGAAGGAATGACAGGGATGGCACCAGTACTACTTATTTACCCTCTATACTCACTTTTTATCATTCTTACTCCTCCTCCTCCTCCTCTTCCTCGTCTACTGCTTCGTCCGAGAATTCCACGCGAGTGAATGGAAAGTGAGAGGCGTTATAACTTTTCTTGTTCTTTTTATCCCTTTTCTTTCTTCTACCTTTCCTTTGCCTCCTCCTCTACCTATCTTTCCTTTGCCTCCTCCTCTACCTACCTTTCCGTCTTCGTGTTCATCTTGGGCCTCGTCAGGAGCCTCACTGGTAAGCCTTAAGAGATGTGGTGTGTAGTGAGAGGAAGTGCAACTCATGTATTGGGATCCTCATCGACCTCATTCTCGTCCTCGTCCTTCTCCGCTTCTTCGTCCTCATTTCGTCCTCTTCCTCCTCCTTGACAATGGCATCCTCAGCAAAGTCCAGTCAAATCCACTCCTGTTCGCCTCACTTCATTTCCATTCACTTGAGCTCATTTCGGTGGAGTCCATTCCATTTCATCTTGGTCCATTTCGGTTCATTTTAGTTCAGTTAAGTTCACGGTTCACGTTCAGTTGAGTTGCCTTTGTTTCATTGTTCATATATATATATATATATATATATATATATATATATATATATATATATATATATATATATATATATATATATATATATATATATATATATCAGTTTTTGTATTCATTGTGAGGTGGAGGTGCATTATCCCAACTCCTTTCTCTTCTTCCTCCTCCTCCTCCTCCTCCTCCTCCTCCTCCTCCTCCTCCTCCTCCTCCTCCTCCTCCTCCTCCTCCTCCTCCTCCTCCTCCTCCTCCTCCTCCTTCTTCTCATCACCATCGCTTCGCAGGCTCTTTCATTCATGGCTTTTATTCTCGCTCCTCATCCCTGTCCTCCCGTCCCTGCAGAGACGCCGAGGCTCCCTGGACGCACTCACTCTCCTTCCTCCTCCTCCTCCTCCTCCTCCTCCTCCTCCTCCTCCTCCTCCTCTTCCTCCTCCTCCTCTCCGTTCTTCTTCGTCCAGTATTGTTTATTATTTCCGTTTCTCATTTTCACGGTTTCTGCATCTTTAACCTCGACTGGGAGGGAGGTCACAGAAATGAGATACACACGTTTCAGACCTTACGTTGATTTAGAAAACGGTTCACTGCACCACTCGCTTGTCCCACCTGGATGGCAGACGGTAAGGGGCCGGAACTGCGTCCAATGAGCGGCGTGAGAGAGTACCACCGAGGTGTTCCCGGCATCAAACTCCGAAGCCTCCTTAGGGGGTGCGATTATGTCATATTTTCAGTCTCGTCGCCTCACCGCCACCTGCAACCACGACAACAACAAAAATAAAGGCAATTCGCTAGCTCCTGGAGACGCATTTTCCCCTCTTTCTTTCCCTCGGTGTAATAAGTTTCCGTTGGGCCGTCACGCCACGCCACCAGTAGTCCCAGAGTGCTGTAATAGTCGTGGAGTTACTCTGGTTCGCCCTCCACCCACTAAGGTTTCTTTTGTTAAAGTTTAAGGTATTCAGGTCTGGGTTAAAATGTCTCCCAAGTTGGCGAGGTCCTTCAGTGGCGGCGCCTCGGGTCATCGGCTTTAAGTGGCACCGAGTCCTGGCCTAAGGAAGGGAGGGGAAGAGTACCAGGGGATGGAATAGTGCCAGGGGAAGGAGGAGTGAGCGTTAGAGGAAGGAAGAAGAATGCCAGGGGACGGAGGAGGAGGACCAGGGAGGAGGGAGAGTATCAGGGGAGGGAGGGGGGATTGGCAGGGGAGAGGAAAATTATCATGGGAGGGAGGATTGCCTGGGAACGAAAAAATTAGAAATGGTGAGGGAGGGTGGAAGGGTGGCAGGGGAAGAACGACTGTCTCTTCCCTTGTTTTCCTCCTCATAGTCATCTTCATTCTTCTACTTCCCTTAGAGTTTAACTAAGATATTACCAATTGTATTATACTTTGGTGAAAATGAGTTCATTCATGTTTTCCTTCTCGTCCTCGTCCTCGTCCTTGTCCTCATCCTCCTCTTCCTTTCTTCTCCTTTTCTTTTATTCCTCTGTCAGTACGTACACATTTTTTTTCCTCTTCAGTTTAGATCCACTCATGCACAGATAGATCGATACATACATACATTCAGACAGACAGGCAAACAAATGGAGGAGGATAAGGAAGGCAGCTCACGTAGCCTCCTGACCTGATTTTCTGGTGAGGTCAGCTCGTGTATCATTGTTAGTGTGACCTAGCGTTTGACCTATAATTCCTCCTCCTGTTGACCTGCCTACAAGTGCTGCTGCCCCACTTGGGAATGCCTTGCGATGGCGTGAGGGGAATATTGGAGGGGACGAATGTTAAATGGACCTCCTTTTTTTTTCTTCTTCTTCTTCTTCTTCTTCTTCTTCTTCTTCTTCTTCTTCTTCTTCTTCTTCTTCTTCTTCTTCTTCTTCTTCTTCTTCTTCTTCTCTTCTTCATGCACTCTCCCTCATTCCAGTTATCTTCGTTACGTTAATGTATTTTCTTTCTCCTCTTTGTTTTCCTTTGCACTATTTTTCCTCTTCCTCCTCCTTCTCCACCTCCTCCTCCATCTCCTCCACTTCACCTCCTCCTCCTCCTCCTCCTCCTCCTCCTCCTCCTCCTCCTCCTCCTCCTCCTCCTCCTCCTCCTCCTCCAGCCATTGCAGGCCTCAACACAAGTGCCACACCATCCCATCAGCTCATCCTCACCGCCCATTCCCGCCTCCCAGACAGACAGGCTCCTCACTCATCGCCTCCAAATCTGAGACGCCCCAGGGGTCCGCTATGCCCACTAGGCCTCACCCATGAGTTCTTGGCTTCCCCTCAGACCCATGATACCATAAACCGGCACAGCACAGCCCACTGACAAAGGATTCAGGCTGGCTGGGAAAGTGGGTCGCCGCGCCGGATCAATACAGTACAAAGAAAACGGCGCTGGCTACACTGACGGGGATTTGAAATTAGCGCAAAACTCCCGCTCAGACTCCCTCTCCCCTCGAACCCCAAACCCCTCTTTTTTTTTTATCTCTCTCTCTCTCTCTCTCTCTCTCTCTCTCTCTCTCTCTCTCTCTCTCTCTCTCTCTCTCTCTCTCTCTCTCTCTCTCTCTCTCTCTCTCTCTCTCTCTCTCTCTCTCTCTCTCTCTCTCTCTCTCTCTCTCTCTCTCTCTCTCTCTCTCTCTCTCTCTCTCCCTCTCTCTCCCTCTCCCTCTCCCTCTCTCTCTCTCTCTCTCTCTCTCTCTCTCTCTCTCTCTCTCTCTCTCTCTCTCTCTCTCTCTCTCTCTCTCTCTCTCTCTCTCTCTCTCTCTCTCTCTCTCTCAATTCTTGGAAGCAGTCCACCTCCTTCCTCGAGAATGGAGTCAAGGCGCCACCTCGTTGCTCCAAGAAGGACAAGGTTTTTCTTTTTCATTTTTCTTTTTTAATATTTTGATAGCATTTCCTTGACGTCCCCTCGTGACTGATGACTCATTTTGTGTGATGGTTTGTGGGGGGAGTATCCAGCACAGGTGAAGTGAGTCATGGCCGTGCACCTCCTGGAAAGCGCGTGTGTAATCTGTGTTACTTTTCATGCGCTTACTTTTTTTTGGTGCAGTGATTGTCGGAATTGTGAATCGCATTGCGTTACTTTGGATGAAGAATTTATGTTTCAACGTGTTTCATCTTTTTATTGGATACATTTGCCAGGTACATGGACTATAACTTGTAAAGGACGGGAGGTACAAATTATGTTTTTATATACATTCTACGAAGGTTTAGATGCACATTTGAATATTTGAGTACGCACGTAAGTATTTGAGGCAAAACTACGAGGAATGAAACCTATGATATTTATGCTGCGTGTCCTCATGCAAATATATAAAAATAATGAATATAGATACACGAAAAGCTTTAACATATGGCAGGTGGGCGTGCATCCTCTGTCTCTCATCCATACGTACATTTGACCTCTTGCTAAAGCTGTCTGGCTTACCCTTGCGCTGGACAATTCACTTACCGTTGTATTGCCCCCACGCTCATGTCTGCCCCCTCACATCCAACCATTACCCATCACATCGTATTTACCTGCACAGAATATGCGTCGTACCTGGAACCACCTGTCACCTTTACCTTGTGTTTTAAAGTGACGTTCAAGAGCAGGAGAGGGAGGCGGGAGGCGGGAAGCAGAAGGCGGAGGCGGAGGCGGAGGCGGAGTCTAGGGAGAGGTGCAGAAGGCGAAGGGGATTACATTTGTTGTTTCAAAGGTTAACGGGGCATGTATGTGTTTCAGGTTACCGCTGTTTCAAGGCCGTGATGTTCCTTACCGGCTTCATCTTCGCCTCGGTGGTTGTGTATCTCATCTGTCTGAGTGAAGACCTGCTGCCGCTCCTGGGCAACGCGGGCGTGGCTCTGGGCGCGGGAGTCATGTTTGGACTCATCACGATGCTGGTGCAGTACGTGGGCCTCTTCATGACGGGGCTGCACACCGGAATATTCTTGGGCGTGGCGGGCATCGCCATAGCTTATAAATGGTGAGAGAGAGAGAGAGAGAGAGAGAGAGAGAGAGAGAGAGAGAGAGAGAGAGAGAGAGGAGAGAGAACGAACTTGTTTCAAACTTGTACATCCTAGTTGGAATAGTTCAATCTTTTTCTAAATTGAATTGTTTTTAAGTTTTCTCCATAGGTACAATTATACTTGTTATTGCTGTTCATTTCCTCTTTGTAATAATTAAAATGGTATCACAATGGCACCAGTATCAACAGTCATATCTTTTCTTTCCAAGGTTGAAGCATTGTAAGAGTTGGTCACAATCAATATGAAATATTTCATTGCATTCTGCAAAAAAATACATTAATATGAAATGAATGTAATTTCCATGTGTTTAATGATGTGGCCAATGTTCGAGCTTTTGCATCAGTGAGTAGTAACTAATTGTTCACTCCATACCCATGTTTCTTTATTGGTCACCAGGTTAGTGATGTACCTGTCCTCATTAGCACCCTTAACACTGTTCCCTTATATTGCAGGTGGGTTCCAAGCAGCGTGTGGCCAGTGGTGGGCATACTGCTGGCATCAGGACTGCTGCTGGCCATCCTCACTCTGTACTTCCAAAAGGGCCTCACTATTCTGGGCACAGCCATCAGTGGTGGCGCCATCATGTCTGCAACACTCGACTATTTCATAGAGAAGGTGCTTGTGGTCAGGTTGGCTGGGATGACATGACCTTCACTAGGCCAATCTTTGTTTTGTTTGATTTGTAAACACTTATCTTCCTGTTCATTCACCAAAGTAATATTTGAGTTGGCTTCTTTCATATAAAGTAATATAAAGTTGTATGTATTCCTCTTTTTTCCTTTGCATGTATTATCATTCATTAACTGTTACTGTATTCCTGTGTGTGTGCATTGTTTGTATTGCACCAACACTCACTCGCTGCATCACTGTATCTGGTTACAGTTCCTGATGGTGCATTGGTTTGGTGATCGGCTCAAGGCAGTGGAGAGTGACAAGCCGTGTTGGTTCTCCTGGATGATCCTTGGCTTGTGGCCGTTCATGGTAGTGGTGGGGAGTCTGACCCAGTGGCGGATCACAGGCAGGGGCATATACCATCAGCAGTGTAAGTCTCTCTGTCTCTTCCTGTCTCTCCCTCTCTCTCCCTCTGTCTCTCTCTCTCTCTCTCTCTCTCTCTCTCTCTCTCTCTCTCTCTCTCTCTCTCTCTCTCTCTCTCAAACTTTTACACACTGGTACAATACTGTCTTTTGTTTCTTTTTTATTGCACGAGATGAAATGGATATATATTAGATGAAGTTTTTTTATGACCCCCCCCCCTACAACCCTCCTCTGTTACGGTGCAATAAAATCCTCTCGTCATGACCACAGTGTTTATTGTCTGTCTCCTGGTCCCCCCATCCCCCCCCGCCCCCCCACTACTGTTTGTACATTGGTGTTGTTTGTGGTATTGGTGTTTTGTTTGTTTGCAGTTCCTTGGTTTCATTTTTATCTCACAGTGTTGTGATTTTTATATTAAATGGAATTTTTGTCGTATATTATTATAACGTTCATCGGGTTTTTTTCTGTGTGTGTGTGTGTGTGTGTGTGATTGTACTCACATGCCTTTCCTCTTAGTTCTTCCTTGACTCTCCTTTTCATACCTGTATACCCAGCTATGATCCTTCCAAACCGTACTTGTGACTCTCCTCTTTTCCATTACCTGTACAGCTTCTCGTTGGCTCTTTTCTCCCCTCTCAATACCTGTGTAATTCTATCCTCACCTCTCGTTACCTGCGTTTTTTTTCTCTTCTCTCTTGCAGTATACGAGTGACTTTTTTCCTTTCTCTCCGTACGTACTTGTGTATTTTCTCCTCCCTTTCAGTACCAATGTCTTTTTTCCTTTTATTTTGGTATCAGTGTAATTTTTATTCTTCCTCTCAGTACTGAATAATTTGTTTCCCTACCTTTCATTACCTATCTTTTTTTTTTCTTTCCCCACTACCTATGTAATTACCTTCTTTCCCCTTGTACCTGTGTAACTCTTAGTACCTTTGTGACACCTTCCTCCTATATACCATTACTTTTGTACAACTGTTCTCCCTCCTTGTACCTGTGTGAGTGTGCCTCCCTTCCAGAACCTACCTGTATGATTCTCTTGTCCCAATCCTTGCAGTGGTGCCCTCCAAAAAGAACAGAAGTGTCAACCTGCAGCGCCTGAGAAGTCGTGAGGCGCGCGCTGAGCTGCGGCAGAAGAAATATCGGTATTTGTACCAAGTTCGTACAGCACACGGAGACATCATCAGCCAGGTGAATATGCCAGTGTCGGATCTGAGATTTACCACTGTTAGCCAGGCATAGCGGTGACAGTGACGGCCCTGGTGTCACTGCTGCTGTGTGGTGGTGTCGGAGGTGGTGGTGGTGGCACTAACTGGTGTTGTTTCATCGTGAGGGCCGGGCACCAGGTAATGACAACCCTCTCATTTTGGCTTGACTGTTGACTGACTGCCTCCCTCTCACACCCACTCCTACCCAGCTCCTATTCATCATTTTCCTCTTTCTCTATCTTTTCGGTTTCCTGGTCTTCTACTTCGTACAGTGTCCCGTCCCTGTGACTGCTTCCACCTCGTACAGCTGTGTCATCCCTTTGGTGAGGTACAGACGGGCCAGCTCATGCCGGCACCCGTGTCAGTCTCCACCATAGACTGATTCTAACTTCCTGTCTTCCTATGCCTCTCGGATTCCCTCCTGACAGGCTTTTGGTCTCTTAAAGCTGAACAGTATTTTCTTGTCTCTTAGTCACCCGTCTTCCTTGTGTAAGTGGCATCCGTATTCTGCAAGTTTTGACTAGAATGTTAAATTATACTTCTCGGGATAATTTCTGGAGTATGATTCACAAGTTTTTGAATCAAAGTTTAGTGTGATCTCATTGAAAGGATTTTTTTATTAAAGTCATAACTTATATAAAACTTGGAAGTGGATGACATTAACACAAATGGTTGAATGTGATGTTGAATTGTTGTTGGTTCTGTATAAGTACAGCTTCGTATTTTCTGGTATGCATTATTACCTCTGTTCTTATTATGGTTATGTTCTCTTTCAATAAATAACCTGTGTAAACAAAATTTAAACTGTTCCTTGGTTGGTCAATTAAACTTGCTTGGATTGCCTTTTGATGCACCGCTCTTTGTTTTTCTGCAACACAAGCATGAGTATTGTTTTGAGTTGACAGTGTCTGAGTGAAGGTTTGTCTTGCCTGTCCTGCTCTCACTATGTTCAAGTTTTGTGATTTCTTATAAAGTCATTGGAATGTGTTTGTTTTGTGTGTTTGCCTGATTCATCTGCATGGTTCTGGTTGTGTTCGTGTACTTTTAAGTATTGTTTTTTTGTTTTATCATTTAATTGATTGATTTATCTATTTTGTTTAGTTATTTATTTAGTTTATTGTTGTATTATTATCTTGTTAACTTTTCTTTCATCTTGATCTGCTTTACATAAGTTAGCAGCAAGTTTCTTTGATACATTTTTAGATGTATGTAAGTAGTGGAGTTTTGCAAGCCAACGTTTAGCATTGCTTCTCTTAGAGTTTAGGAAAAGTCTCCACACTGGCCAATACTACGTACTCTCTGGACCATTAATTTCATTAATGATTTTATTGTAATTAAGGTAAGATCATCATTATATTTTTGCAATTTACTGAATGAATATTAGCAATGTGATGAGCCAATCTGATGTGAGTGAGAGTTGGTATTCTCTGCTTCTAGTCATGCTGAGTTTTGTTTTATATCCTGAGTGATGTTTGGCCCGGGTCTAACCACTCTCCGTTCTCATTCTGGAATGGTGATGATGTCCTCCTTTGGAGTGAGATGAAAGTGAACTGTATGTGTGACGGATGTTCTCAAGTAGAACATAACTTTAAAGTAATCGAGTTGTGGTGTTTTCTAAAGATGGAATGATGTGGTTGTAACGTTGAGGGAACTTAGGTATTTATATCCACCCTTTATATTCCTATCAGAATTTGCATCATATTGAAATTCCTAACACCCTCAGGGTATATTTATTTGCATTCTTTTCAATATGGATGTGTT
The DNA here is from genome assembly GCA_029783475.1 of Metacarcinus magister. Classification (NCBI taxonomy): domain Eukaryota; kingdom Metazoa; phylum Arthropoda; class Malacostraca; order Decapoda; family Cancridae; genus Metacarcinus; species Metacarcinus magister. The sequence goes on from JAPQNM010000023.1 coordinate 5,064,495, forward strand.
GGCAGTTGTGGTTTGAGGTGATGACTAGTGTTAGTGCCAGACTGACACTAACGACCATCAAACATCAGCCATTGCCCCTTGCTCATTATACCTTATATGGGTATTATCATCCTGGTATAGTGTTGACTGTCCTCTCAAGTGACTAGCTGCTGCCATGTGGATTCCTGCCATTGTTTCCAATTCTTTGTGTTGCTTGTAGAGTTCAGTGAGTGTAGGGAGGTTTTTAAGAGCTGTGTACAGTCTCATTTGTTTAGATTCATATGTAAACATATGTGAAGCTTCTTTGAGGTTTAGTTTGCCTAGTGTTTGCCATTCCTTCTCCTATAAGGATTAAAATTTGCCTGGCTCTTATTCTTTAGGTTGGATTTTTTGTGAAGTCTATTAATTTGTAGAAAATGCTTTTAGGTTTTACTCTACCATAAATTTACTACAAGTCCTGGATGGTGGATTTATATAACTTTGAAGATTTTATATACTATTGCCCAAAAGATTATTTATACATTGTTTATTTGCCACTCTTATGACACATGACTGTAGCTCTGGCCCAGTATTCTACAGCTAAGTAAATACACACACATACACATAAAAGTAATAAAATTAAAATAAACGCACATGAAATATCAACACCAATAATTTCCATCCATCCAGGGACTCCAACCTTGACTCTGAGTTTTGTGCTGACCACATTGACCACTTTACTATTAGTGTCATCATTTCAAGTTTATGGATTCTGTAGGTGTGAATGGTAACTCATTGTAAGTGAGGCTCGTTTCAATGGCCAATGAAAGAGGCATTCATTATTTTCAGGTGCCCATAGTATTCCTTTTATAGTATCACATTTTACTAGAGTTTAGTCTAAAGGTACTAACCCATGAATAATAAGTGTCACTTCACACACACAAAGGTGATGCATTACCCTTGTCATTTGTTAGCGTGTAGGGATGGTGTTGACCTTATTTGACCCTAGATGACAGGCACTAACCACAGAAACAGTTTTGTCAGCAGTCAGTGTTAGCGTACACCCCAAGCCTTATACGTCAAGCTGAGTCTGGTGTGTGTGTTGGACAGGAGTACATCCAGAGCCTGCAGCGGAAAGCTTACCCGACGGGCGACAACGGTACTCTCCAGTCCGACTCCACACACACCACCATGCTGCCTCCGGACCACACCCAGCTGGCACCCCTCACTGAGAGCGAGGACGAGGCAGGCAGCTCCCAGCCCCCGCCTTCACCCCCAGAGGCCCCCAGACTCACCCGTGTCACCATGCACTAATACAAGTGTACACAAACACTTCATGGTGTGGACAGTGGCTCATCGAGTGCTCAGAGTGGAAAAACTTACGTGACTAAAATAATGTCCAGCCATTGTGTAGATGTAACTGGACTTAGAAATAGCTTTATGATCTTCAAAACAGAACAGTGATATGTTTGGTGAACAATTGAATGTGTGAACAAAGTGCTTGTATCTTTAGAGAAATGAACTGACTCATCACCTTTGCAAATAGAAACAATATGTGGAACCTCTCTGTCCATGTAGTTGGAGCACCAATCAGGAGTTACCTTCCTTTGTAGTGGTAGTAGACATAGCACAAACACACCATTTCTTTGTGTGCTCGTGTAACCCTGAGTTGTGCCGTGTTGTTGACAGGAAAAGACAGATTAGCGCAGAGAGGTGGCGGCATCACAAACATTGGCAAGAAGGTAAATGCCTGACCTGACCTGACCACCCTGCAGGACTTACGTGCTACTAAACTGTGCAGTGATGAAAAAAAAAAGTTAGATATATATAATCATGAACTATTATTGTGATATCATATAGCAAGTGTATGTCTGTGTGTGTATGTTTGTGTGCATGCGTGTATGCGTGTGTGTGTGAGTGTATGTGTGCGTGCGTGTGCATGTGTGTGTGTGTGGTACAGTGTGCATATACAGTACATCCTTGACTATAGTTCTGTGTGTGTTTTTCCTCTTGTTGCTAGACTCAAAGTGTAGCTAAAGTCTTTCAACACCTGTAAAGTGTCTGTCAGTAGCCCAGAGACCTGTAAACTCAGTGTGTTGTCTTACTTTAGTGTGGATCATGCTGGCCCCCTGCTGGCCCCCTGGTGTCTGGGAGGCTAATCAAATGTAACCTTCTTGGATAACAATTCAGTGGTGGTTTGTGATGTTAATAACGGAAAAGTTGAAGTGATTTTAGAACTCTGAGTCCCAAGGGAAGAGTGAGTGTTCTGCCGATTCATTCCTAGTCCACTGAAATGGATTTGTTGAAAGTCTTCGTTTTGGATCAACTGTTTCTACATCAATTTGCTGGATTCCCATTAATTATACTTTATGGACTTGTCCTATAAACCTCATATCATAGGATGTGTTTAGTCCTTGTACTTCTATACAGATAAACCACTTAACAAACTGATAACAAAACTACAAAAAGAAGAGTAGTTATTTAGGATGTGACACTTAGTTAATGATGGTTGTTCTCCCTCATGTGAAATATTGGGTTCAGAGTATATCACGGTGGACCAGAGGGAAGGAAAATACTAGAAACCAAGATGTAATCATTCCCACGTGATCCATCTTCACTTAATGGGTCAAACACTGCTCAGCTTGCCACATGCGAAGCCGCTCAAACATGGTCAAATATGCTGGCTGCTCCTCGCTCAACATGACAGACAATGGCAGCAGTAACAGTAGACAAGCACAGATCTGCCGGAAGTCTTTCTGTATTGATTTAGATAATATTTTGTGGGTCAGGAAAACTGTGCATCACTCAACTCTACTGGCATTCTTGATGGCTTTAACCTGACTTAATGGTTTGGAGTCATGTTCCCAGATATTAATTCCACTTCACTAGGTCATACATATTTATTTACTCTTTTGTCCATACTGATTTGTACATGTTGGCAATTTCTTCCCAAAGTAGGTCTGTTGTTGATTCTGTTTCCACTTTACACACTGCCTATAGTCATAAAGTGTGTAGTATTAAGTCAATGCATAACTGTCATTATTTACTTGATGATCTAATGATTAATTTAAGAAGCATATCACTAGGGAGTGTGTGTGAGAAAAGGATGAATGTAGGCACTGTGGCATCCCCGTGAAGACATGAAGCCTGGTGCCTAAGGGTGTAACAGTCTTAGTGCCACACTGTGTGTGATATGGAGTGAATGAGGCGTCACAACACATGACTCAGCTCAGCCTCTTCATTACTGTAAGTGATGACAAGCTGGTGCCCATCCTGGTAGGTTCATACAAAGCTATGCTTTCCCTATACAGTCATCTGTGTTATGATGAAACGATCTGGAGCTAAGCTGTGTACCTTCATTCCTTGATTTCCTTACTTAGAACACTAATAGGGAATTATATATCATTGTATGAAATAAATGTATCTTTGCTGTTAGCATCCTTCTGAGAGAAGAGTGAGCACAGCATAGAAACCTTGTTCTTCCAGTGTTAACATCGACTCTTTTGTGATAATTCTTCTTGAGTCAAGTTCACAAGGATTTCATAACTTATTTAGTTTGTGTTGGTTCATGTTTGAAGCATCAGGTCAAGTGTAACCTTCAGTGTGTTTGTTTGTATTGGTGGTTTTAATATTGCACTTGGTTGGGACTCTATACACTTTGGTGGAAGGCTAATCTAATTAGCATTGGATGGTCGTGTACAGTACAGTACAGTACAGTATGTGATGATGATCCACCTTGTAACATCAACACCTCAACCCAACACTTGGATGTAATGTTTCCTGTCTTCTTCATATTCTTCACTGAACCAACTTTCACCAAAGACCTTTTACTCCTGTGTGAAGTCTTGTTCTTATTATTCTAAGCTACCTTTGTCTTGTGAAGAGGCGCCGCCCACAGGGACATGTTAACTACCGTATGTACGTATTTATAGGGTTGAGTTGTTTCAGGTTAAGTTTTCCTGTTTGCTTCTATATGACACTTATACCGTAATAATAAAGGATGGATGTTCATAAATGAGCCAAGACCTTGACGTGGAAGATACCTAGTGCTAGTGTGGTGAACTCCATTTGAATAGTGTTTAGGGCAGGTGATGCTTCGTTGTCTGAGTTAGGTTAGGCAGTACTGTATTGACATGGATTTGCCTTCAGATTCAGTCTTCATGGTTAACAGAATAGCAATGAGAGTATGCATGTGTTGCAAACTTTGTCTCAATTAAGTTAATCATTATATTACCTCACCACTGCCATGAGCTGGAAAAGCATGCACAAGTTATATATTTACTGCTTAATCATCTCTTGTATCCTGCAATTGCAGCATTAAGACCAAAGACCATCATTAATTATTAAATATATAATCAACATTTTACAGTGTGCTCCAGTCATGGATTGAGTGATCTAAGAAGGTCACTCCTCTCTTGATACATTGTAGTTGGCAACAGTGAGGTGAAGGTGGAGCACTGAGCTGCATCAGTGCAACTTGAAGTGAAAGGTGCAGCAGCTCACTCGCTATACCTCTTCACGTGCTCTTGACAAACATTTCATTTTGATATTTAGTGTTATAATGTTAAAAGAGGTATGCATTGTCTCATCCATCTAAGCTTCAAAGTATGAAACTCAAAATACTGCAAGTAATTTATTTTATACAAGATAAGTGTGAGGTTGAGTTGAGTTGAGGAGGCAGCCGGCAGGTGTTACACTGTGCTGCCGGACTACTGCTGGAAACTGTTGACGGAAGTGACTTTCCACCTTCTGGCGTGTAACACGTTAGGAGTAGGACAGATTTCAGCCTTTTTCTGGAGCTCTGTAAACTGTATTGTTAGGTGAAAAGTATGCAAATTCTTTGAGCCACGTTTGCTTTATTTTGATTACTTTTGCATTGTTTTTATATTATGGCCCAAAAAATGTCCCTAGTGGAATGCACGAAAGGTGTATTGAGTTAATTTTGGATGAGTTTTGAGGGCCACAGTTTGCATAAAGATATGCATGAGAAGAAAGAATATGAGCGAGAATCAAGGACTCGCTGCAAGGAGTAGTCCACTTTTCCTGTTGCTTCCCTACTGTCAGCTCAGCAGTCAGCAGGCAACTGTAAGGTCTGGTAGAGTTGTCAGGTACAGTACCACAACTCCAGCTAAGTGCACACTACAATTAAGGATACCGTGTCAGTTGGAGGGTGGCATTTGAAGGAAAGTCTCATATCAGTGTACAGTTCATCATCATACATGTACTGATACTAGACCTAGAAAGCTTGTTTGTGGTTTAGTGCCAACTTTTGCTTCTTGGATACCTTAAGGGGAATGTTTGTCCTCACCTCTAGGCTTGAGCAGCTCGTGTTTCTAGCTGACCTCACACAATGGCTGAGCTTCAACGCGACCCTCAAGCCACTGTACATATTCTGGTTACCACCCAGACTGTCTCAGACACTCCAAACGTTGAGTGAGAAGTTTGTATAAGGAACACAGTTTTGTATAACTTGACAAATTGGTGTGTGTGTACATTATGTAATAATTTCTTACAGGATATGGCATTGCATCTCTTCAGAAGCAAGTTATTTGTACTGTATGGCATCATGTTCTCTTTAAATAATAACAATGTTTTAAATGGACATGGTTATTTTTCCCATCATCATTGTTTACCTTCTTACAAATTGTGTGAAGTCCTCAGGAAGGAATTATAAAGCAAAGAACTGGACAGATTAATTATACAAAAATGTATAGCTTGGTTAATGACTAAGTCTGATCCTTGTGAATATAGAACCTACTTTTATTTTGAAGGGAAAGTAATAATGAATAATGAAGGTTGGTGGTAGCTCCAAAATAACTGTTGGGATACTGAAACCCAATCTAATGACAGTAAGAATAATTATTTAATAAACACAAGGAGTCAGAATGGCTCTGGTACAGTGCTCACCTCTATAAAGTTACCTAGTTCAGGGGGACTATTTAATTACCATTTAATCATTAACTAAAGGCTGAGTTCCATCCTGATTCAGCAACTCATCCTGGTGAGAGAGGTAACGTTCTCTAGTTAACCTTTGCAGAACTATAGTCTATAATAACCTAGTAAGGAAAAAATATTTAACCACCATTTTTCTTTAATAAATACAAAAATAAAGAGGCATAATTTTACTGCAAAGATCATGATAAGGGAGAAGCAAACTTTATTGTGAGTATATGTAAGTAAATAACTTGACATATAATGGTATAAACACTTCTGTTTAGGAGGATGTAAAAACATTAGAAAGAACAACAGAAGGACAATGAATAACTAAAATAAGGTTATGATTAAAGAAGGTGAACAGAAGGAAATGTTTAAACAAATAAGCTGAAGGATTTTATTAGTGTTAAGAAAATGTGTATAATGTTGATCATTGCTTCAAGGTGGTCAGGTTTATTTGTAGGATACTGAATCAGCTGCTGTAGATCTCCAGGGATAGACAAGTTCATAGTATGTTCAGTATTTTAGTAGAGGAAGATGACATAGAAGGTGGTGTTAAGTATTTTATCAAAGGAAGATGACAGTGAGGGTGTAAATGGTATTTTGATATAACAGAATATAATAGATTGCATGAGTAACACATATATTTTCAACATTTCATTAGCATAACATTACATTCTATTTAATTTTGGAACACTTTTTATTAGAATGCCATCGTGGCTTTTTTTTATTTTATACAGAACGTACAAGAAATATGGACAAATAAAATAAATGAAGTAATATGTATTAGTATTTAAATAAAATTAACTACTATGAAATAGAAACTAGAAAATAACTTATAAATAAACTATGAAACAACAGAAAACAATAGAAAAACTACAAACAACAGTAGGAGCCGTTGTAAAGGTAAGGAAGAAACTACAGATGGTCAGAGTCCCGCAGCAAAGTGTGCCAGATGTGTGATATGGGAGAGGATGAGACGGTAGAGCATGTAGTACTAGAATGCGAGAAGTATGACCGTGACAGAATGGAAATGATGCGTGTGATTCTGGCAGAAATGGGACGTGAAATGAATGAGGTGACTGAAAGAACTGGAAGGGAATGGATGGCGTTGTTGCTAGGACTGTGTGAGGAGACGAGTGAACGGATGATTGACGCGGTGAAAGAGTTCCTGGAGAAAATGTGGTATGCGAGATTGAGAGATTAGGGCATGTAATTAGAGTATGCATCTTTGATTTATTTAGTTTCTTTTTTTCTGTGTATTTTCCTCTTTTTTTTTTCCCCCCTTATTCCCCTCACAGGAGCTGCCGATATAAAGGCCCGACTTGGAGGAAATTTCAAGTCACCTGTGACATCAAGATCAAGATCAAGATCAAGAAAGAAGAAGAAGAAGAAGAGGAAGAACGTGCTCGCCTTACCTTCTACTTATATAGTGAGAATATTAATGTTTTAAGCACCACAGGGTTACACTAAGCTCAATTTAGACTATTTATATAAGTGTTTAATAGGTAATGTAGGTTAGGTAGGTGTGGTAAGGTGTAATGTGTGTGTTTGAAGGGAAATAAGAGCAGTTGTCAGAACACGAAGGTTGAAGGTGTGGGAGTGTTATGAGTCACCGAGGACCACACTAACATTACAATATTAGGAAGCTACAGAAGGCCCAGGTGTTTGCTTGTGGTAGTTCCTGTTAAAGATTCGGGTAAGTATTCGTAAGATGACTCCTTACCTTTATAATGCACTGCAAATTCAACCTCAGATACTTGTTCAGATCACCTCAAACATACAGGTGACAAAGGAAATTAAATACCTGGGAATAACAATCAATGACCAGAAAAAATGCTTCATAACACAGAAAAAACAAATAATGTAAAAAGCAAGGAAGACGGCAAACATGACATACACAATAATAGCCCAGAGTGTTAATAAGATATTGATTGGCTAAACTTATTGGAAGAGTGTGGTGCTACCATCAATACTACACGGAACAAATGTCATACAATTTACAAAAGCTGAACTAGAAGAACTACAAAAAAAAAAAAAGTGTCATTATAAACATCTGCATTATAAAATTAAGGAGATATCGAATGGGTCGTCTTACGAATCTTTACCACTCTTCTTACCTACATCCACCTCTCATCCCCATCCATAAAGCCGTCTAGTCTTCTTTTAAAACTCCCTATCGTCTGTGTACTAACTACCTCACCACTGAGTCTGTTCCAATCATCCACCACCCTATTTGCTTTGCTTATGTTGTACCTGTTGTGAGGATCTTACCTTCCAACATTCATTATTCTACACTTGTCATGACTAAATTCCATCTACCACCTGACCACCCACTCGTTTAACCTGTCTTAGTCTCTCTGCAAGTCCTTTACGTTAACTTTTATGTCAACTTTAGTTGAATGTGTGAACCAAATCAAGAGGTTGATGTGAAGGGACTCGTGTCCTTACTCACTCAACTCAACACTCATTATTAAGATTTTCATAACACAAAAATGAAATACAGTACCATCCAATTTGACAACTCTGGATATCAATAAAGTGTTGTGTCAAACCATCAATGTGTGTAGCTGGTATTCCTATGCATACATTGTAGAAGCATTATATTAATTTTAACTACTTCATTTTATTTATAACAATCATTCATAGTGTCATTTGTTGTAGCATACCCTAGCCCATTGTACTTTCATGAGTGTGTTTTTTCCTCAGCATTTCATCATGGCTGGGAGTGGTACCGGCGGTATGGTTGAGCAGCAGCTCATTGCTGCCACTCAGATCATTGAGCAGCAGCTTGATGCCGAGATAGAACGGATGGACAACCTGGACTCGGATGACCTGGAAATGATCCGTCGAGAGAGGCTGTCGGCCATGAAGAAGAGGCAAGAGAAGAAGCAGGATTGGATTGCTTATGTAATTGATGGGCAGGTTTTTGTTATTACTCTTACAATGGTTAGGAAAGTGAATGTTCTTGTATATACTTATTGACTGGTTGGTAAAGAAAGTTAGATGTGTTAATGTGAGTCCACTTTCCCTCAGGGCCACGGTGCATACACTGAGCTGTATGATGAGAAGGAATTCTTTGAGACCACCAAGAAGTCAGAGAATGTTGTGTGTCACTTCTACCGGGACCAGTTTATACGGTGCAAGCTGGTGGACAAACACTTTGATATCCTCGCCAAGAAACACATCGAAACTAAGTTCTGCAAAATTAATGCAGAGAAAGCTCCATTCTTGACAGGTAAGGTATGAACTAGTTAAAGGCAATTTATTTATACTTCTTGCAGTGTCATTAGTGCAGGACTGAACCCTCTTGTTAGTATTAGTGATCTTTGCTTACCTGAACCTAGCCAAACATTACTTTTATATCAGTATATTCCAGTAATGGGAACTACTCACCAATTGTAAGTGTTTATATTTACTAAAAAGAATGGCTTTTTGAATGGAGGAGTATCATTAAGTGTTTGTACATTTTTAGATCGGCTGAAGATCAAAGTGTTGCCGACCATTGTTCTGGTGAAGAACGGCAAGACCAAAGACTTTGTGGTGGGCTTCACTGACTTGGGCAACAGTGATAACTTCTCCACCGAAATGATGGAGTGGAGGATTGCCCGGGCGGATGTGATCGAGTACCAAGGCGACCTGCTGTGTCCACCCTCATCCAAGTCTGGCCCCAGGACGGAGATCCACCGCAAGAAAACCATCCGTGGGAGGGACAACGACAGCAGTGACACTGACTCTGATTAGAGTCAAGAGTTGAATCTGTGGTGAATGGTTTGCCTTAAGAGTGTCAGTTCCTCATCCTTGTGTGTTAAGGGGAGGAAGAAAGGAAGGTCACGGGGCTGGAGAGGATGTGTGTTATGTTCATGTTTCTGCTGAAGTGCTGTCATAATTATACTCATGACAACATGTGTTAAGGAAGAATTTTATTATTTGAGCTGACAAACTTATCAAAGTTGAAAGGTGTTTGAAGTGCAATAAGTTTCCAAACTCCTGTTAAGTGTGTTATGAGGATGAGTGTGGCTTCAGGTACCCACACTACCGCCGCAGAGTGTTATGAAGTCCCTGCTTTGCTAGTACAGACCAGGAATGTATCAGTCCCAAGGTGTTGCTTCTTACCTTGCTGCAGAAATACTGAAAATTAATGTGCAGAAATTCATTGGTGGCTGTCAAGTGTTCCTCATGACAGCTTGACAGTTACTAGTCACAAATCATTCCAGTCCATTACTTTAAGGAAAATTAATAGAATTTTACTGTAATTATATTTTATTGTACTTTATTATCTATCATTTTATATATATATATGTTATTATAGACAGTATGGTAGTTTTGTCATGTGGAGATCTTAATTGAGACTAATTCATGAAGATTAGCTGTCACAATTTCAATTTATTAGTATTTCACAGGAATTCATTATTGTTTGAAAGGCTTGGGTAAGGAAACATTTAAATATTAGTTACAGAGAAAGAATCATCTCCAGTTTCTTTTCGACCTATACCAGACCTCCCTGACCTTGCCGATCCCAAGGCGAGGAAAGGTCATTAGTCACTCCGCTCTAAACACTAGTAGTAGTGGTGGTGGATATATATATATATATATATATATATATATATATATATATATATATATATATATATATATAATATATATTGATCGACCCACAGACCCACAGGATGTTTACACCACAGTCAAGACACACAGCCTCCCTCAATACATGGGATTAGCATTGTTAGGAAGGTCACTGTACCTCTGCCACACTTACTCAATGCAGACAATAAATTGATCATTCGAGAGGTTCAATCTGGATGATAAAAGATATAAGCTTGTTACTTGCTCTTTTCCTGCCTAGCCAATCCACTCCACATTGCCATCACTAAAATGTTCTCTGTAATACACTCACACTCGTTCCAAATATTTTAAAATTTTCAGTGCTCTCTATTTCACTCACTCATTCCTAACATTATATAAAGGTAGTTAATGTCACATTTGACATAACTTGATCGTTCAGAATATAAATCCTAACACAGCAAAAAGTGAGTCTCTAGTACATACTCCATTCCTTAACACAAAACCATCACCTCTTGGCTTGGTAAGTTTTCTAACAGATGAAAACATGTCAATGAATCTGATGCCTCGATCCCCTCCAGCGGCCGCCCCTTTGAGGGGAGTCCCTGGACGAGGCTGACACATCAGTAGATAAACATTGTTTAAACAGATCATTTGCAAATGGATATAATCCTTTCAGGGTACAAAATCAGTGGTATAGGAAGGTTTAATTATTACTATTAACTTGGTGAGTGTTGACCTGTATCAAGAGTTGAGTGTTGGTGGCTTGGTGATGCACAAACTGTGACTAGAATGTTAGCTCAAGTGGAAGGACAAGTGACATCATTACTGGTGGTCAATGAGGTTCAACACAGAATACACTTACTGTCAGTATTGTATGGATTTGTGCTGCCAAAGAAAGAGAACCTCGGTGACATGTAACACAGCAGATCTAAGAACAATTTGTGGCTATTTCCAGACTCGGAGTCCTACAAGTGCCTTTAACATCACACTGGAGGATTAAAACCTATGATAAGCAGGAGGTAGGTACATGCACACACACCTATGGCAGCTGCCTCCTGACCATTAGATACCTTCCATCTTGCCATGTTATACAAAGGTGTAACATGCATGCATTAAAAGATGTATAAATACTCAACACCTTCACGAACAAAGTATAGATATGTATCACTGCAACACTGCCTCACACACCAGGCCACGCCAAGCCATGTCTTCAGTGTCGACAAAGGGTGAAAAAAGCTTCATTATTATATTCTGGTCAGGCTTTGTTGAAAACTTAACCAGATCCGACCGACTTGAACTCCATTTAAGTTAGTATATAAATTGAGAAGTAAAGAGATTATCTATACTACATGGTAATAATGCACATCACTGTCTTTGAATGAAGGAAAATACTGTTAACCTGTCAGTGTTATAAACGTGTTGTTCATGTTCGTAAAGCTTTGATACATTATTATTTGTTAACCTTTCACTTCTACTCACGCACCATACCTGTGACTTAAATTTCTCTCAATATACCTCCAATACTCTCTTCGAATCTTGTCATATTTTGTTGCCAGGGACTCGCAGATCTGTAAGCAATGAAACACTTTGAGAAAAAAAAGTTATGCAAGAAATACATTTTAATAATATCCTGAATGTTTTTTAATGCTGCATTACTTGTGCCCACACCTGCCACTCACCCACAAAGTCTGTCCATATCCTAGCCACACAAGAAACTTTAATGGTCACAAATTACATATATAAACATTAACACACTCACCAATCTGACTCATATTTCCACTTCTCCATCACCTCCACACCCTTCTCCTGATTCTCTTCCTCCCATATCCTCCTCTTCCACTTTCTCCTTCTATTGCTGCTTTTATCACAAATACAAAAGAGAGAGAGAGAGAACCATTGCCTCAGTCTTACCTCAATGCAGCGTTTGAGAAGTGTCGGCCGCAAGTCAGGCTGTCGTTCCATCTGGTCTTCCATGAGATCCAACATGAAGGTGAGGAGGTGCGGTGAACACTGTCCTTCTTCATGCATCTTTTGGCACCACTCCCACAGCTCCCCCACACTGCCTAAGCCTCCCTCACAGTGCTGCACCACCCTGAAAATAGTGATGCTTGGTTAGCGTCAACACCATCACACGTGTAAGGATAGGATGTTGGAGTGTGTTGAACAAGAAAACCTTATTAATGATTAAGAGTTATGTACTGTCAAAGTGTGGATGTAGAGGGATGATAAATACTGTTAAGTCACATTGCACACCCGCTATTCTATGACGAGGAACAGAAAACTAAGGAAACTCTGAAATGGTTATACAATTTTACACACTGCCTGACATAAACTCTTTAGGTAAATTTAACCAGATATGCAAATTTATTGAAAGGGAATGTGAATCACTATCAATCAAATTATACACCTAATAATTGAGGAAAGAGAGAAAGAGAGAGAAAAAGAAAGCAGTGACATGACTTTCCTTTCACAGCCAAGAGTATGATTCCAACTTTCCTGAAGAAGGTAAGGCAAGGTAAGGTCACTCACCCTCTAAGGTAGCTCCATGGACTTTCATTATCCACCACCTTGGTAATGGCTGCCTTGGTGTACTCCACTTCGCGCTCGATCACTTCCTTGGTGAAGCCCGTGGTCTGGCTGATAGCAAAGTGGCGCTGGTTCCACGCCGAGTTGTTCCTCACATCCTCTTCCAGTAGGCGATCCACATACTCAAGTTCTCCATCGTACAACCTGAAGGAAGGCTCGTTTTTTTCTTCTTTCCTTTCTTTGTTTATGTTACTTCACAAAATAAACATGATCTTGGCTTTTCATTTACATACATTTCTAAAAGTTTCTCTGGCGCATAAACGAGAAAATCATTATAACTTACTTGGCTCCAAATTATGTTAAAAAAAGCACCACATTCTGAGTTGACGAGGAGATGAACTTAATTAACATGCTGCACCGAGGGAGTAAGTAAGTAGGTGTGTGCTTACTTGAATGTTTTGAGAGCCCACTGCCGGTGTTCCCAGGCGTGATAGTTCTTGGCGTCCTGACTAAAGATGATCTCTGTCAACTTGAGTTCCTTGGTGCCGTCACCCAGCCATTCCACTATAACACGACGGTGGTGCCTGGCGGGAAGGAAGGATGGACACGTGGAGAAATTTGTAATGGTGCTTTCATGCTTATACACACACACACACACACACACACACACACACATACTCACACACACACACACACACACACACACACATGCAGACACACACACAAACAAACTGCTACTTACCAAACTTGATAATTCTTTGGGTTCATTTCTATCATTTCCCGACAAAAGTTTAGTTCTTGTTTCAAGTTGCTGCCTAGATGCCTCAAGATTTTTCTCCTGCAAAGAAAAATATACTTGACTACAAAAAGAACAGGTAATATGAAAGGGCACAGATTATAATTTCTCATTCAGTTGATGACTTTCATTCTATTTATGAGTTATGAGTTGTGGAAAAAGATGAAACAATGTGTATAGGTTTGGTATTAAAGTAGTGTTTCATTCATCGTGCACAAGACTGGTCACTGTCACCCAACACTTCCATAACTGTTAGTGTGGATGCAGACAAGGGGAAGGTAGTGGTAGAAACAGGTTTATTGCATCAACTGTGAATTTGTATTACATGAACAAGCATATAAGGAGACTCTAGTGTACTACAAAGCAAACATTTCAAACAAGTGTAAGACCTTATCACCACCTCACCTGTACTGCCACACCCTGTCACTGCCACACCTGTACTGTCACACCCTATCACTGGCTCACCTGTACTGCCACACGGTGTAGTTGGCAGCGTTCATGTTGATGGCGTCTTCGGTGAGGTACAGCGCACGTTCTGACAGCTCCCCCTTGGCCACCACTGCTCGGAGGTAGTCGTACACATCTGAAACTGTTGACACACTAAATAAAATTGTGTACTATATTTGAACCAGTTTTGTATGTTTAACTGTGAAATGTTCCTTAACTCAGCTCTATGTCTTGCTACTATGTATATAAAACTATGAATTAATAGAACGTGTCTTGTCAGTCGTGCAACATTTTCACGGTTCCCTTAATTAAGCTTACTATCCTTACATAAGAAATAATATACTTACAAAATGTGACCAAATGTTCTTTCTTGTGTATAAATGTGTATAAAAGTGTGTATAAATTTTTCAACCAAACAAGGCATCACTTAAAAAAAATAAATAAATAAAAAAAATAAATAAATAACCTGCGCTACTACCAGGCAGAGGCTGACTATTAAAAAAAGCCTCCATCAAGACTACCAGCGCCATAGGATCAAGACAAAAAAAGAAAATAATATAAATAAATAAAAAGAAGTTATTAAGCAAATCAAATTACAATATGCGCCAGACATTAGTGGTCACATTGCATAATCAACTTAAATCAATACCACTAAGCATTACAACCTGAAACACAGACACCACTTAACCCAACACAGTTCCCAGTCCCAGCACCACCAGGTCAACACACTTA
>JAPQNM010000023.1:5084453-5086953 GCA_029783475.1 Metacarcinus magister
GCACGGTTTGGCTGTCAGAGTCGTGGAAATACAACACCATCAAGAAGGCGCCAGACTTCAACATATTCGAGATATCTGACGCCGAGTCCAGCACAAGCCGCGCCAGCTCTCCATCACCTGCACGGGACAAGGCACGGAACTCATACATTTCTGAGGCCTCAGACGCCGCCTCCAGCACGAGTCGCAGCAGCTCTCCATCACCACGACAGGACAAGGAGAGGAAGACGCTGCGTAGTCGCCTTCCCATGTTCATACGGGAAAGGAAAGGGAGGAACAAGGAGGGAGATTTGAGTCCCGGGCAAACAGGGCGTCACGCCGCCCGAGGGGACAGGAAGCGTGCCCACCACCCCCATGGTCCCGGGAGTCCCGCTGGGCTCCACCAGGTGAAGGCCCGTCGTGCTGGGGAGAAATGCGCCATCAATCTGCCGGAGCACAAAGGATCCCAAGCCTCAGCGGAGGTTCTCGGAGACGTGCCCACACACAAAGGTGGCTGTCAATCCGGTGCTGATGACGGTGGATCTACACCATCAAGGAGACTCTCTAAGGCTTTGTCCCACAACACCGTCAGCGATTCCTCGGATAATGAAGACCGATCACTGACACGAGGCGCCCCACGCAGCGTCAGGCACACACCAGGAGGCGACGCTGCCCGTCACGGGGAAACATTTGCCAGGGGACTTGACGCCTCCACTAGATTAATAAGGCCCGTTCCCCAAGGGCCTGCCAGCGACTCCTCAGACTACGACACCATCAGCACGGGCACCTCGTGGCAAGACCTCACTCAAAACTTGATCAGCGACTCCTCAGACGGCGAGGGCGGCACTTGGTTGAGCCAGTGGGTGCAGGAGGCTCGCAGCAGAGCCAAGGCGTCCTTGGGCAGCGAGGATGGGTTGTGGTCGGGGGTCGGTACGGGGGCGGCAGTATGGGAGCGCCGTGCATCACAGGACTGTTCCCGCGCGTCACCTTTAATCTCACCCGCCGCGTCCTTACGCTCCCTCCAGCCAGGCCGTCCTGACGGAGGGGACCCGCCCCCCTCACCTCGCGCCCCCCTCACGCCCCCACCAACCCTCAGGAGGCTCAGGAAGACCCACGGGTGTCCAGGTGGACTCCGGAAGCACGATGTGTCAGGCAGCCTCAAGGGGGCGTCCCACACTTTGAGGGGCGGGGAGGGTGGCGGGGCACGGCGGCCTGGCCACGCCCACCCTGCTCACCACAACAACCACGCCCATCTCACCGCCCATAACAACGCTACCTCGGTTAATTCCGCCAGCCCTGCCCATTCCATGACTGATCCCATCAGCCCCGCCCACACGCCCGTCACCACCAAGACTGCCTACCCCACCACCAACATAACAGGCCCCTCCCACAACACAAACCCAACAGGCGCCGCCCACACTCCTAACTCAGTCACTCCCGCCCACACACCCACTGCTACCAGCCCCGCCCACTCAGACTGGCGGGGTGCGGGGACATGCTTAGTGGGGGCGCCTCTCCCCCACCACCACCCCCAGGACCCCAACAGGAGCCTCCCCCAGCAGACAGGTGAGTGACGTCATGCCCCCAGCGTCTCCAGGAAGGGAGGCAAACAATGAATCATGCAAAGTGTAGTCATGCACACCCACCCAACCACCCACCCATCCATCCATACAGTGATGTCACCATGTATTGAAGTCATCCATACACACTGACATCATACATACACAATCATCCATATATCTAAAAGTCATCCATATAGAAATTTCAACCATATTCATCCATCTCCATCTTTCTTTACTGTTTAGGTTTCTATTTTCCTTCCTTTTCCTTTCTCATTTCCTTCAATTTTCTTTTTTATTTATATTTAGTGATTTTATGGTCTTTTCTTCTCTATTTTTTCAATTTTTTTTCTCTCCCTTGAGTTTTTTTCCCTCTTCCTGTCATTGTTTTCCTGTCCTGTTATCATACTCTCTCTCTCTCTCTCTCTCTCTCTCTCTCTCTCTCTCTCTCTCTCTCTCTCTCTCTCTCTCTCTCTCTCTCTCTCTCTCTCTCTCTCTCTCTCTCTGGTGCTTCGTAATTATTGGAAACTTGAAAAAAAAGAGTAAAAAAAGAAAGCAGTGAAAATATCGTTTGCTTTCTTAGGTCATTATAGACACATCATTACTCTCTCTCTCTCTCTCTCTCTCTCTCTCTCTCTCTCTCTCTCTCTCTCTCTCTCTCTCTCTCTCTCTCTCTCTCTCTCTCTCTCTCTCTCTCTCTCTCTCTCTCTCTCTCTCTCTCAAAATTTATCCCAGACAAACTTCCTCCTCCTCTCCTCCTCCTCCTCCTCCTCCTCCTCCTCCTCCTCCTCCTCTTTCTTCTTCTCTTCCTCCTCTTCTACTTCCTCCTTCTTCTTCTTCGACTTCTTCCTCCAGGGGATAGGTTATGTGAGGAGGAGGAGGAGGAAGAGGAGAAGGAAGAGGAAGAGGAAGAGGAGGAAGCGTGTCCGTGTCGAATTCCAAGGGTTTGTTACGGTTCAACTTTT